>OOFE01027642.1:0-14168 GCA_900323365.1 Monocentris japonica | reverse complement strand
TGCCTTACAGTTTTATTATTATATATAATCCAATATAATATATAATCCAAGTTGAGATTTCCATTAATGCCAAACAGCCTCTGTTGACTGGCATTTTTTGCTATTGCGTGGTGACTTAAATTGATTGAAGGGCCCATTGTTCTTGGTGCATTTGTTTGAGAGGCCACTTACTAATACGCAGAGTTCAGTTCAGCTCACTGTTACATATGTCATTTACAAAGTAAACCAGGTTGAATTTAGACTTAATGTCATGTGCATACTGGTCAGATTTGACAAATAAATGTTTAACTAAGACGTTAATGTGTGTACAATTTCTTTGTGTTTATCATTTGGTTTCATTAGATATACTGACCTCAAGTTAAGAACTCCTGGAGTAAAGGGTAAATACAGTTTAAACAAATGTAACATATTTATTTTGATAATTGATAGTCCAGTATGAATTAAATTCAGTTAAAAACATTTAGTAAATGTAGCACATTTGTTTGGTTAAATAATAGTCTACCTAGCATTTCAATTATATCTACTCATTTTTTTCGTGGTTTTGACTTAGGGTCACTTTTGCATTGACTTAGGATTTTAATTATATCTACTCAATTTTATGTACTAAATGTAGTTATTCAGATCTACTTCAATTTATTACTTACATTTACTCAATTCATAAGGTATATCTAAATGGTTTCACAGCTTTAGAATTTACTCAATATTTTTAAGTGTAACAATGTTTCACCAAAAAAATTGATTACGTCATAGTTGAAGTTTTTACAGTGTATGTGGCCCTTGTCAGTATATGAGATATCTATATCAAAGGTAGAGAAGAGACAACAACACAGAGGCTAGGTAGCTCGTATGTTACAATTGGTTTGGTCCGTGAGAGAGAAGAGACTTGGGGGGGAAAGAATCTCTAGGCAGGTATATTGTCGGCCAGCTAGGGGTGGGTAGAGATTGGCAAATGGCAGTAGCTCTGACTAAATTAACTTCTGCTGCACTAAATATTTGCGGACTTCAATCCGAATATAACTGTCAACAAACTGAGCATAGAGGAATTTAGTGGATAACTTCTGTAAAGACACCACAACCTATGATAATGGGTGATTTTACAACAACCAAAAACAAAACTATTTTACCAAAATAAACAGGATTGATTGCGCTTTACCTGTGCAAACAAGTACTTTATAACCTAAATAATAACAAATCTTAATATTAGTCTCCTGAGGCCCTAATTTTCTTAAACATCTGTGATGGGATAACCTGTGACATACCTGCACTCACACTCTCAACCCTGTAGTATTTAGATAAGGTGGCCAGTGAATATTGGTGCCTGTCTGATGGTCCTGTAGATTTATGACGGCGTAGCCTGATGTCCTCTATAGTCGCCCATTTGTGGGTTAGTGCATCATTCTTTTGAATTGGTCTTCTGTGTGATTGCCCACCTTGGATTAAGACACAAAGGATTATAACATCAAATCCTGTGTATTGGTAGATGCTGACTGGAAACACTGAGGTCAATAACAATTAATACATCTTAAGAGTATTTTTTAAAAATATCCAGTAGATGGCGATACTGCTCAACAAATAGCAACTCTTAGTTATTTTGTGCTATGGGACAGTAAAAATCTTACCTATTTCACCGTGCTCAGGAGGATGACTGGAGTGAGTGAAACTATTGACTGTTAACACCAAAGTGCTGTGTTAGCTCAGTGGTGTTGTAACTAAGAGAATCATTGAACAAAATATTTGATTTGTGCGTTGAGTTAGAAAATCGCCAAGCTACTTCCTGGTATGTGAATGTACAGTGCAAAAGCCTCCAGTCCTTTGATGATGCTGTGACTTCTACTATACTGCCTAAAGAGTGCATACCATAATTCCCCTAAGCAGTGCGCACTGCAAAAAGCATTACATACAAACAGAGCCTGGCTCCTGCAGAGATGTTCGACCCTTGGGCCTGATAAAACCATTTCAGTTCAATGCCTGCTTCACATACTTCATAGAGTATCATACGAAATTACAATGCCTTATTTTTCATAACTATGGACTTGATATCAGAACAGGCTGCATTATTCCAGTATTTTGCATGGTGATATATTACTTCTTCACTAGATATTTCTGTTGGATTATTCCTGTCAATTACAGGCCACCTTTACCCGTTGCAATTCCTACTGGTCACCAATAGAGGGTGATAAGTCATAAATTACTTAATTCCCCTATAATTTTTTTCACCTTTTTGTTATTAAGATTTGTTAATAGCAGTATCTGCGTTAATTTCATCCTGAGTGACTGAGAAGTTTGGTTGTCTGCATAGAGTGGAAATAGGATAACTTGTGGTTTCAGAAAGCCACAATTTTTTACAACCTTTTTAATGCTACCTGGAATTGAATTGAAGACCAAATTAAAGGCCAAAATGAAGAAACAAAAAGGAAAAAAAACATCTTATTTCTGACTGAACATAGCTAATGAAAGTTTTGAGACTGTAAATGGGCAGAATAAGAAAACGGACATCAGAAAATTGACAGACATAAAGTCCACTTGTGTTTGTCTACTGTACTGTCACACTGTAATTCCCTTATGCAGGGTTTTGGGCTCTCAATTGTGTTTAGTAAAGCAGATAAAATGCTGCTATACTACTAACCTTGTTCTGTAATGATCTAAGAGTGGACATGCAGTGTAATCAAACCTGTCATTGCGTGGTGAAAAATAAGCCTCTAATAACCGGATTTAAAGTTCCCATATTATAGGAATTTTAGTTTACCTTTATATACGTGATCGAAATTGTTTCATGAAGAGATTGTTAAAATCAGACTTTTGTTTGAGTGGTTACATTTAAAATTGCATTTTCAAAAATGGAGCCTTTTTTGAAAGGCAGTTTCAGACAAATTCCATCCGATCAGGCCAATTTGCAGCATTTGAACTGAAAAGCCTCCACTCAACACGTTTATCCCATTTGAATTAGAGGAGCTGCTGTTGTCTGCCATTCAGACATTTAAGACATTTTAACACTAAAGGCTTTAGATTTAGATATAACTTTTTTAGACCTTTGAAAGACCCACAGAGAGGGAAATTGCTGTTACAGGTGCAGCAATATATATTCTTGCATTTATCCAAGAGTGGCCATTTGAGTACTTTCCGGGTTTCTTTTCAAGACTTGGGTAGGATATGTAGCAAAACTTCATGTTTATGTCCTTTTCAGATAGAAAAAAAAGAACATGATGAACATGGTGCGTAAAGGTGTTGGTCATGTCAGGATCTGAAGTGACCGTATTTGATCACCAATCATGGGCCTTCCTCTATAAGATTCAAGGTCCACTGTAGTGAACTAGACCTTGGGCATTTCTAAAATGGACATTTTGTGACCTAGAAAATATTGACTTTAGATTGGAATTCCCTGAGGGCCGAATGCTTTTTTTCTTTCACTACATTGTGTTAGGATGTAGTCTATAGTTATAGTCCTATAATTACATAGTGATGCGTGAGTGGTTACTCAAGATAGAACGAAATTAAGGCTTGTCTAAAAAAGGTTATTAAATAGGTTTGTCACCAGTCGTACATTATAGGGGAGTAAGAATGAGCCTACACCTTCACGTGTGACCAATAGGTTGTTCAAACCTCACTATATAAAAAGGTCACAGCAGTGTGTAATGGCTGTGGCCGAACTGCAACCTGTTTGATGGAGGCACCAGGGTCTTCATAGTCACTATGTGTTAATAAAAGTAGGCTACATTGAACCAAAGCACAAACAAATCTGTGTTATTGCAGTCATCCTGGCCTCAAAGATGATAGATCGTTTTAGTGAAAATGTTCCAGAAGAAATTGATGTCCTGTAAAAATGCCAAAATGATAGACTACAGTCATCATTAAATATTGATTTTATTTCCATAGAATAGTCATTCAAATTTGTTGAGGAATTTGAGAACAGCAGAATACCTAGCCCACCAAACAATGTTTTACAAAAATAAAATGAATTTTGTTAATTTTATTGACTAATATAACACCAAAGGTATATCTGTCCTTTTTTGTTCCTCCTTTGATCCAAGTAGACCTTGGATATTTTTTATTCTGAGATTGGGTTCACAAAGTCGTCTGTCCATCTGGTTGTCTTACAGTCACACCAATATTAACCCTCGAGTCCCAGTAAGCCAGCACTGTGCAGGCATTGAGACAACTTCCATTTAAAATAAAAGTCTGGGACGAGTCCTGTACATTTAAACCACATTTCCCCATTTCTTTTTCTTGACGTGTACTAAACACGTTTAACATGTGGCAACTTCAGGCCCAATTGGAAAAGTGGCAATTGGATAGTTATACTGATCATGCCCACTAGATGCAGAAAACAGGAGGAGGCTACTTTTAGACAGTCGTGACTCAGTCAAGACCATACACTTAAGATCCTTGTCCGTAATCCTTTACTTCAGCCTTGAAGTAGTACTATGTGAGCCTATCCCTTATGGTTAGGTGTGAATGCTTTATAGAACGGGCATTCTTTTTGAAGACTGCAGTTTGCATTACTAAATATATTAATCACAGGTAGCATACTCAAGAAGCATTAATAATGATAATCAGTGACTATGCAAGTGTCTGAGCACTTAAGAGAAACCTTTCTGCAATATGTGGCTGAATCCATGCATATCAACCCAATTTCAACACAGAGGACATTCACACAGCGAGCCACTTGGCTGACGGGGTCGTTCTGTTCCGAGTGTTTCCTGGCGGTGCAAGAGGCTCCGACTGCACCAAATTATGCATTTTCTTTGCTGCTAGGTCTTTCCAAATGTTACGTTGTTTTAACAACTTCACATAGGTAGCTGGCAAGCAGCTAATAGTAACATTAAAAAAAAATAAAACGAAAAAATGCAACAACCCCAACGATCAACGCAACAGTTTTCCAAGCAGCATTTTGAGACGTGTATTCTTGTAGTCTTTCAAATAAAAGTTATAGAGAACCGGGAAGCTTCGAATGGCTGGAATCAAACTCTAATCCCTTTTGCATTTGCAAGGTAGAACTATTGCCCATGGAACAAAATGACATCGGTAGGGAAACAAGGAAGCACGCCTTGTTTTCCCTACCGAAAACGTTCTGTTGTAGCCAACCTTTCTCGGCCGAAAAACCCCTTGACATCACCCAAGTTTCCCTGGTTGCTCTGTTCTATAGGAAATGCGTGGACTTCCAGTGACTTGAGCGTGCCGCTTGCTGTGTGAATGCACCGTTACTGTTTAGTGCATTCAGAGTGAAGAAAAGATCCTCTCCTTCTCAACTTAAGTAGCTTCAAACACTCAAATATAACCACAAGCGGCTATTTGCGGGTTCAAACCCTTTTGCGGTTTAACAAATCTGAAACTGTGTTTTAATGTGATTTTCCGAAAATTCAAAATGGCAGAAAATCTAGTCAGGCGGACTTTAGTGGTACTTGAGGCTTTTTTGTAGAGCACATTGAGCTGGACTTGCATGTCAAATTTCAAGTTAATTGGAGTCACGGTGTGAGGGACGTGGCCTTTCCAAATTACAGCGCCACCATCTGGCCGATTGAGCTCATGTTTCTTGGGAACATTTACATATAATTTCCAGTTATTGGGCCAAGTTTCATGGTTTTAGTTCATTCCAGCTAACGGCAATTTGAGCCGCGGCATAAGAATAATAAACCGGCAGGAGAACAATAGGGTTTGAACCCTAACTAGCCATATAAGAGGAGTTATCTTTGGCATTGAAGGTAAAATCTGATATACTTTTGGCTGCCAAACAGCACTCTAAATACTAAGCTTGGTGTCATCAGTTTCCGAAAAACACTTGAATGCTCAACGCACGTTTTAGAATTCCTTGAGACTCCACATTCAAATCGGGACTTGGGCTTGGAAAAACTGGTTTTCCATTAACCGGGTTTACTTACCCTAGGGAGTTGTGAAGGAGCTGAATTGGCCAAAGTGTAGTGTGACATTCTGCTGGTGATGCTGTAAGCAGACAGCTAAAGTGAGATACTGACTTTATGACAAGACTGGAAACAGATTGAATTAAACCCGATGAAACTGAAAACAGCCAAATGGCCTGCTGACGCCACACTTGAAGTGTGTGTGTGGCTGTCTTGTGAGAGAAGGTGCAACACCAGAGGTACAATACATGGAAGGAAGAAAATAGTTTCCAAAAATAAAAAAGGACTCCCTTGGCTCCAGTCCCAATACCAGTTCTCAGCTGGAAGAGTGTGACTTGTTCTCAACTTAACAAGGGTTCTTCCTCACAGTGTAACCACAAGTTAAGCCCTTCTAATTACCAATAATACCTTTGAAGTCAATAATTACTCATTTATGCAATTATGCAGTTGCCCTGAATCACGTTAAGTTACTCCATTAAATCCAAAACAGAAAGCAGCAAAAACGCACACCCACAAAAATAAAACAAAAATAAATGGGAAGCCGGTCCGTGTCCTGCATCACATTCTCACCAACATAACACCAAAACCTAAAGAGAGCTCAGGCGGCTCTCAAGCAGTCTGTTTGACGTCTCTGGCCTGGTTTGTGTATATGTCTATATGAATGTGTGCAATAAGCTATGATAAACAAAAGTTTTAACGAGATTCATGTCTTTGTCGGACAGAATTTATAAGCATGGGCTGGCATTTTATGAGTAAGTGATGTGCTGAACCCCACGGCTGTCCCATCATCCGGCCTCCCTCCTCAGCAGCCATGTCTGTACCAGACGGTCATCTTCTGGTAAACCAGGCCACGGTGCTGAGGCTGCAGGCAGTAGGCAATGCTCTGCTCCACCTCCTGGCATCGGCGAAGGAATCGGCATCGGTCCCTGGCCAGCTCCTCCCAGGGGCCCCGTCGGTCCTCCTCCTCCTCGCCACAGCTGGCGAAAAACTCCTCCACCTCCTCACAGAAACGAACCTGGACAGAGGGGACAAAAGGTTAAGAGCGTTGTTGGATATGGTTATGGGACAATTAACACCATATTTGGTCATCGCAGCAATCAGAAGGGGAATCCCTGATGTGAGGCTTGGTCAGGATGGTCTGAACAGACATCATCACAGACAACCATTACTGGTTCACTCTATAACACATCCCCGTATCCAGCAAGCTCAGTTTAAGTCTGGCTCTAATTTTCATATAGACGGCATCGCTTCACCGTCTTTACCGTACACAGTAGACGCACCAGGGCTTGACAAAAAGGATGACCTGATGGCCCGGGGCCAGTAAGAGAGGTTCAGGACAGTTGATTGATCTGTCACTTGCCATATCGGGCCAGTGCATTTTTGTCGTTGCAGCATTGTCATTCCCTGCACACCGATACGTCTTTGAACATTTTTGACGCTTGTCACTGGATTCCCGGCGATTTTATACATGAGCGAAAAAAAAAAAAACAAAAACAAAAAAATCAATAATTGGGGTGTGGCAGACGGAAGGTGCGCCGGCCGAGAGAGACGAGCTGGAAAACGGCAGTCAAGATTGGGTCGTGTTATGTTGTTGTGATACAAATAAAGCAGCCAGTTGGCCGGTGAACTCTCTTCCTCCTTCCTGCCTGTGTCTCAGTCTCTCACGACCCCGGGGGAGTGACTGTAGTGGGGGGAGCGAGTTGTAGCGGACAGAATGTTTGAAGCCAGTGTAGGAATTTGATTTTAGGAAGGCATAAAACAATGCAGCAATATTTTATTATTTTTTTTCTTTACATTTGAGTGCAATAGTGACGTGGGGCATCCATTAAGCAGTTAATTAAATATATTTTATATTGCCTACACTTTATTCTAAATGTCGGAGAGAAATTTAAATGGAGCCGAAACAAGTGGCACACTGTGCGACCACAACTGATCTGTGGTCCAATAGAACTATGGAACCATATCTGAGCCAAACGGTTCATTATGTTGATGATGAATGTTGATGAAAAGCAGAAGCCTGTAAACAGCAGACTTTCCCCAAGATCTTACCAGGGAGGCCATTGCTCAAGTGTTGAGAGGCTCTGTCTGCCTGGGGCTGCAGGATGAGCAGCAGGTTTGCATCACTAGACATCCTTGATCAGCTTTGTTTGGGTTGTTTATACAGAATACAGTATATACGTTGGCAATATAAAATATGTCCTATTTAATTGCAATTCTATTAATCAAAATTATAATCGCAATTACAATATCAAGGGAATTAATCAGCAATTATAATTTTCATGATAATCGTGCAGCCCTACCTAGAGCCACTGATCAGTCTCTTCATCCTCCTTGAGGGATTTTCTCCCACTCCTCCTTACAGAACTCAATCAACTCAGTGAGGTTTGAGATCTCACATGATCAGATCCTGACACAACGTCTTAGGATTTAGGTAAAACTTTTGACTTGGCCAATCCAACACACTTCTTCCTGAGCCATTCGTGCTTAGGATCATAGTCTTGTTGAACAGCCACTTTTGGCCAGCCTTTAGCTCTCAGACTGATGGCCTGACGTTCTGCTCATGAATTCTCTGGTTTCCCTCAGAATTCATGGTTCCCTTAATGAGTCGTCCAGGTCCAGAGGAAGAAAAACAGCACCACGTTGTAAGTCATTTTGATGGTGCGCAGTTTTGGGTTGTTGCCAAATATGCCATTTTTGATTGCGACAAAAGAGTTCAATTTCATATTCATCTACCCAGAGAACAGACCTCCAGAAATCATCAGGTTTCCTGACTTGCATGAATGCTGTTTCTATTCACTGTTCTTATATAAGACCAAAAAGACCGTGAAATAACCAGGATGAGAGAAAGTTCTTAATAAGCTACTCCCCTTAGAGAGAAGTGGAGTGAAAATGGAGCACAGCATCAAAGCAGGGTTTATTAACCCTAGATGAAAGTCTCATCTCTACATGGACTCGGAGCTTACGGCAATACCATCTGAACGTTCCTATTAAAACTGCCATGTTAAAACCCCAATACTGTTTGCTACATAGGGAAAAGAGGCCATATTACATTTTCTCCTCTCACCCATACTGTATGGGTATGGATCTAATGAGTAATGGCAGGGTTGAAGCAGTGACTTGTCTTGGCTCCTATCCTGTCATTTGCTTCCATTTTATTCAGCTGCAAAAGCCTCAATTTCAAAAAGGCCTTAATTTCTTCATTTCAGATTTTGGTGTTCAATATGGTTTATGCAGATAGTCATCTTGCCCCTACCAACCATTAGGTCTAGGCAGTATGCTGAAAAATAATACCCCTAGTACGATCATAACCTACGTGTGTTTGGAAACTTGCGGGAAGGCTCTTAGAATGCCTTATTCTTTATGAAAAATCAATTACAATAGTGCCAAACCTCATTACCAACAAGATGTTTCAGTGGCCTTGTAGAAAAAGACCTAATAGGCTGCAACGGCGTATTTGCCAGTGTCCTCTATTCATAACAATACAAGATTGTCAAACTTGTAATGGGTTGATCACCCAAATACAATTACATAGTCCTTCCATCTGATGAAGATGCAGCCTGGATTTGATCTGTGTCTAACTCCAATGCCGACTGGACACCTGAAAGTGAGGTCTTTCCAATTATGGAATTGATCCTGTGATCCATGTCGGATAGCCCCACAGTGCGCTGCCCTCCTCCTGTGGCTGATAATACGCACCTACTTCTCGTTATACTTTCTTGCAATCTAGTTTTGTGTAGAACCGTTTCGTTTTTTACCTCAGCAACGGTGTGTGTTTCTGCTGAAACGGCATTGACAGCATTAATAATTTCTTGCCATGTTTTACTTTTATCAGTCCTTTTATCAATCTGCTGCTTATGCTTCTTTTTTCCATGGTTTACTTGCACACGACCCTTCAGTCTGCACGCCTTTTACGGTGTTGAACAGGGCGTTTACCTATGCACATCGGCTTCAACAGGCACGCGCTTCCAATTTACGAACGATTGGCATTCATCAAATATACAGCTGTTCTACGCACAAATCCAGGTTTCCCGCAGGTTTCATGAATCCTACGTTGGTGTTTTCTTACGCACATAAATATGACAAATGTACAAATAATTTAAGAAAGGTTTTGTGAATGAGGCCCAATGAATATGGATGCAAAATAGTGGCAGCAGTCAGCAGCTGCAATAAAAATGCAATAATACTGCAATAAAAATATCTGTGTTGGCTTTCAAAAACCCTAGTATATATCCGTTTATATGCGTGCATGGAGATGAAAGTGCTTATTCTCAGCCCAGTGTCAGCCAATACCAGTTTACAAAATGGGGAGTGTGTTGCACTCTAGGGAGAAGCTTGGTCTAAACTTTCAGCTTACACACAGCTTATATTACAGTCGCTCATTTACCACGCTGACCCTGCAACCTGTCCCCCTTCAGCCAGAGGAATGTAAACCTAAAAGTCTACCCTACACACTACAGCTGCTTCACGGCCAAAAGGAAGCACTCGCCAACTGATTTAACATTGTGTGTGTTTACAGTATCTAGTTTGTGGGATGTTTGCTTTTTTTTATGGCCAATGAAGTAAGTGATCCAGGATAAACAACTCTAATATCAAAACTGGATTGCTTTACTACAGAAATACACCCCATTCAAAATGATGTAAAGAGATTCTTCTATTTTCTTTTCTTTCTCCGACTGTGTGCGTGTTTGGTCGTCCTGTTTACTCGTCTGAGCGGTGATGGATGACTGGCGGCTATCCAACAAAGACAAGTCAACGCCGCCTGAGTTTGACTCACTAGGTTTCTTTCTCATGGTGCCTTTTCATGATTGTCCTCATCATTTCCCCTGCTTCTTTACATCTGTACTTTTTTTTAGAATCTTGGTGCAGTGATAGTATTTGTAGTACTGATCCAGCTCGCAAATACTCAAACTCAGATCAGCAAATTAAGCAACAGCTTATTAGCTTCCTGAAGCCAATTTGTGATTTGTGTACTTGTTCCTGTAATCGTGGCACTTGCAGCAGTACTCTCAGATCTGAAAAAATGCTATTTATCTTTCCATCCCCTTCTTTTTGATCTCCCTTGCCAGTCTTTTCTCTCCTGTATCTGTTCCTCTCATAATGAAAAAAACGCAATACATCTAGCCAGTGAGGCAATTTCACACAAATGTGGAAAATCAGGGAGTAACCCCCCCCTTCATGTTTTGTCTAAGCCTCTGTTGGAGCAGTCTGATGCTTAACATTTGGCTGGGACAGCAACAAGCTTAATTAGCTGAAGAAATCTTGCGTGAAAATGTGTGTTGTGAGTTGTGTTTGGAATCAGTACATACCTCTGTTCTCTCTGACAGCCAGCACTGAGGCATCCTGGGAGGAAACACAGAGGAGAAAACATGAAGGGATCTGTTATGTAATATGTAAAATCTTAGTTTCCTCAAGTAAACGAGCTTATAAGTCACTTTATCAATTGCAGTTGAGTTAGTCTTCATCATCCATCTTACCATTTTTGCATTTGATATCACAAAAGTCAACTGATCCTCGCCCACAGTAAAAAAAAAAAAAAAAAGACACTAGGATTGACGAAACCTTGTCAAAACACCAAATGTCAAGGACTCCTTTTGATATGTTCAGGACACTGATGGCTTTTTCACCTTTTGGACCTTGGGCTGTAGGCGACAGGGGCATGCTGGGAGCTGGTTGAGGGCAGAGGTCACGTCAGGCGTCTCCACGGCAGCCAGCGAGCTGCACAGCGCTTTCACCGATTGGACGAGTCGTTCCACATGCAATGGCAATTCCACCTTTTGAGGTGAGAGAAGCACGAGAAGAAAAAAAAAGCTTTTATATAGAGCTGCAATGTGGATCTCCTGACAATGTATTTTGCATGGAAAATAAAATGTATGTATTACCTCTGACAGCAGGAAGGATTCAGCTTCATTATGAAAGGTATCGAGGAGTAGTGTCAGCGCCTCCCTGTTCAAACATGTTCAGAATGATAAAAAACGAAAACGTTCAGAAGGTGGACTGCAAAGAATAGAAAACACATGACCAACATTTTCTCGCCTTCAACCAAAGTTTTATGTCAAATTGTGCAATGGGACCCAAGTACAAATGTCGATATCATCCTACAGCCTTCTACGTCCTGCATTCTATATCGTACAGTCATGCTTGAAAGTTTGTGAACCCTACAGGGGCAGGACATTATTTCATATATTGTAGAGGAATAGCCTTAGAAAATCCTTCTCCAAGTCTTAATGAAGACATCCAAAATAAAGAATGGTTTCAATCAGTAACTTGTGGCTCATCCTTTAGCAGCAATGACATGAAGTATCCTAGAGCCACTGATCAGTCTCTGGCATCTTCCTTTTCTCCCACACAGCATCCTGTCTCCTTACACAGCATCTCAGTTGGATTTAGGTCAGACCAAATCTTTTTGATATGACTTTATAACCTTCCCCAGACTGATGCTCACTCACTACTCTCTTCCTTCTTTCACCTGCAACTGACCGGTTTCTCACCCATATAAAGATCTGACCTTTGATTGGTTCATTTCATACCAATTATTTACCCGCCTGATTCTACCTACTTGATTTAACTAATGCAAGAGGAGGTTCACTTATTTTTGCACCTACAGTAATTTCCTTTAAACTAGTTTCATTTTACTACATGCACAATTTCCTCTGAAAAAAACAGATGAAATTGGTAAATATCTTTTATTTCACTTTAGAAAAGGCTCATTTTGATGGTAAACACTCAGTTTCAAGTTTCTATAATTGCACAGGAGGTCACAAACTTTCAATCATGACTGTAAGTCCAGCATCCTTTGTCCTGCGTCCTACTTCCTGCATCCTAGGTCCTGCATCCTACATCTTACATATTACTCCAGCGTCCTACATCCTTTTCCTGCATCCCATGTCCTACTGATGCATCCTCTGGCCTATGTCGTACATGCTGTATGCGTCCTGCATCCTATGTCCAACTCCTGCATCCTGTGTCCTATTCCTGTGTCCTATGTTCTGTATCCCTTTTCCTATATCCTACTTCCTGTGTCCTACATGCTATGTCCTACACCCTGTGTTGTAATGCCCATACCCTACGTCTTTTTTTTTTTGTCTGCGATGGTAAAAACCAAAGACGGCCAAAATGTTATTGCCTTGTCATTACTCTACCTCTCTAAGCCAATCATATCAGGTTGAACGCCCGTCTCACCTGGTGACTGTCTGTTTGATTGGACGCTCCTGCAGCAGGATGCTGTGGTTCATGGTGGAGGCTGTCTCATCGTCTTCTTCCTGTCAATCAAATGGTTCAAAGATCAAAGAATCAGGAAACTCAAGCTTTACTTTAGTTCCATCTGATGGCAGCTTAGTGGGAGTAAAAGCCTCCCAAAAGGAAGTATATTGGCATCCATCCTGTCTTTTCCCCATCAAAGAATATCAAAGTGGGGGATTACTTTAGCAAGTACTGTATGGTTTAGGGTTATGACCAATGTGTGTGTGTGTGAGTTCTGACCGTGCGAGCCAGCTCTCTGTTGACGGATGACCTCTTGGTGAGTAAGAGACAGATGTCCCAGTCAAACTTCAGACAATGCTGAATGTACTCCAGACCTGCTAATGTCTGAGAGCTGCTCAGAGAGAGAGCGAGAGAGAGCGAGAGAAAAAGAGAGAAAGAGAAAGAAAGAGAGAAAAAGAGAGAAAGAGAGCAAGAAAAGGGAGAGAGGGGAATACAAATAAAATGGATAACGCATGTTTTATTTTTATTGTCTTTATTATTTTAGGTTTCAGTGTAAATGTTGTTTCAGAGGCTGTTCCACACTTGACAGGAATTCTGGGGGAAAACGCTGAATACTGGGAAATTATGTTGAATACCGGCACAAATTATCGGCTTCGATTCCGAAAATATCAGTGTCCACCTTCAAACACTCACATCCGTCAAACCCTAGTATCCACGCCATATGTACAATAGCAGTGTTTTCTGCAGACAAAAGGCATAGGGCCATGTCACTGGGCCCCATATATGATACAGTAGACCACAGCTGGTCTTAGTAATTCACTGTGAGGTGGTTTTACTGAAGAAAGCGAGAGAGAGAGAGAGAGAGAGAGAGAGAGAGAGAGAGAGAGGAAGTCCAGTCCTCTTTCACAGCTACAGGTTATCAGGGTGAAACACACTTCCTGTTTCTGCTACAGGACACACACACACAGTAGATCTCTGCAGCTGCTCAAGTGTAAAAATAACATGCATGCAACACAAATACCAAAATGAAATGCGTACATTAAGAGAGAGAGAGAGAGAGAGATTTGTATGAATCTCCACAGCTAGAGAGTGAGGCTAGTCTAAGGTGCAGTG
>OOFE01027637.1:32493-51495 GCA_900323365.1 Monocentris japonica | reverse complement strand
CACCAGGCTGTCAGGATGCTGAACTCTGTCCACTACCTCCCCCTTTGCCCCCTGCCTCCCCCCTGCCTCCCCCCTCTGCCCCTGGACTGTAACACACTCATTACACAAGAACTCTACCTCAGCTGTTTGCACATAAGACTGTGATATTACATCTGCTGCTGACTGTCTTTTGCACTTTACTCAACCATTTGCACCACTGTTGTATCTGCTGCTATTGGTCATTTGCACTACTGTCCAGGTACATCGCACAACCTGCTCTTTTTACGGATATTGTATTTGCACTACTGCCATTTTGTACATAGGTGATTTTAGAGTGTACCTTTTATTGCAACTTTATTTATCTTTATTCTTTTTTTTTTAGAAGTAAAGTGAGAGAGAAACGGCATTTCGATTCTCCTGTATGTCCTGTACATATAGCGAATTGACAATAAAGAATCTTTGAATCTTTGAATCTTTTAAAACAATGTTCAGTATGACTCATCATGGAACCTGGCTTGTGAGTGCAGCCCAACTGGACCTCATTGGCAGGACAATACAGTAACTGTGCATTGTATCATACACAATAACAACAACACTCAAAGTGATAACAGTTCACACACTTTGCTGTACTGTACTGAATTAGGTTTACCTAGCAAACGCACTATTTATATGATGATATAATTACTGTATTGTATCATGGCAACAGTCTTTATATTTACTGTAAAATTTCAGCCTATTTTGGGACCCCTGAAAAGAAAACTAAAACTTCAAAAAAGGAGAAAAAATAAACAATTTTCACACAATTTTATACACTTGAATATGTAACATGACCTCATGAGGCCAAAACATATATACAATATTTTGATGGTTGTGTTTTTAAATTTATCACACCAGTGTGAAATCAATGCTCAATAAGACCTATTCATATGAGGCCTGTGTGAATCATTTTGATGGAAAACGTAAGTTTTGAATGTAAGAGATTTGTGTAGTTTTGCTGTGTACTGTACTGTTGCTGTGCTTTGTGTGTAGAGTTTTGAGAAATTGAGCTATAGTTTCAGGAAACGCGTTTAAACCATTGAGAAAAACTGTCGTCATTAAATTAATTTGCTATACTATAACGGATTTAAGAATCTTACCCCATAATAAGAGTTTATTAAGGTTTTATTTCAGTATTAATGGTTGAATTAATAATTTCTCAGTATATGTGGAGGAGATTGAACAGAGAGTAGCTGGAGAAGAATGCCAGAGGTCAAAATCAATGGCTCTCTTTATGATACCATAAATATTATCATCTTTTTCAAATAGGCTATTCATTTCAGTACCATGAAGCAATCCATCCAGTTATCCATCCAACCTCTATCTCAGTGCAGCAAATTCATCATATATCAAGTAGAGTTGTTGATGCAGAATGTTAAAATGATGTTGGTCGAAGGATCATCAAAAGATGAAGAACCATATCTACTGTTCACACCCACGGGTTGCTTTCCAGCCACGGCTGAATTTGAAAAGATGCTCCTTAGGGAACAGTGGGATTTCTCCACAAGTGCATACGCCATTCTCCCGAGGAGCAGCGTAGTGTCTCTTTATGATGATGAAAGATAACCCTGGTGTATCTGGGCAGTACAAGAGAGCGCTATACCTGCCCCTGTCCGTGGTTGTATCTCCTGATCATAGCTCCCAGTATCAGATAACCAGACTACTTAAGCTCCCAGAGGGGACAGATTCCGCTGAAGTCACCTGGTCTGGACTTATCTTGGCTGGACCTGAGAATTCCTGGCCTTAATCTAAAGCCCGCATCAGCACGGCTGCACAATCTCAGTACCATTCACAGCGTAGAGCCAAAGAAAGGTTCTAAAGAGCCCCTGGAGGAGAACCAGCAGGTGAAAATCCAGCGCTTGAGAGGAAGGTGTGAAATTTGATTCAGCTGTATAAGACTGTAGAATGCACTTACTGAATATTGAAGTGTGTCAAGAAATGTAGACATTGAGAGAAAGGAGAAAGATAGACAGCAAGAAGGGTGTAATTTTACTGCTATGAGACAGCGGATGGGTTTGTTGATCAAACTTTTTTTGAAGTGGACATCCTCCGATCTCTATCCGGATTTTCTCTATAATCCTGCCTTTGAATTTTCTGCCTCAATCCCCTGTTCTCTGGGGTAAACAACCTAGTCAGCTCCTCCCTATGGCCCATCAACCCCGCCCTATCCTGTTCTCACACAGATGGGCGCATAACCAACTTAATACAGTCTGCATAGGTTTGCTGTTTTGTTGGAAACTATGCGTTAAGGCCTATGTGTGTATGATTCTTTAGAAATGGAAATCCAGTGGCAGCCTGTTAAAGGCTGTTGATCAAATAAACAGGATTTCACCAGTGTACTGCTTGTGGATGATTCATGCCTAGAACTCCATATTGGAGTTCTTCCTCAATCACAAAGAGAACATGTTGGATATGAACTGAGAATGTGGGCCTGGCAGTGCAGCATCAATGCAGCCTGTCACTTCTATCAACCTACACTGTTCGCCTCCAGCTGTACCGATACGGCTGACTATAGCTGTTGTACAGTCACACTGGCTTTCTGTAATCACTTTGCTGACTGCGGACTGTTCGCCTCTCTGAACATAGCTCAGATGTCCTGCTTGGAGTGGTGTCTGAGTGGGTGGGGTGGTTGGGTGAGTAGCAGCAGTGGGAGGGGTGACATTCAGACCACTACTTCAGTGACACCTTTCATAATGGAAAATAATCAAGGAATCAAATTACTCACATCTGTTCAGCAGTAAAAAAGCTTGAGCAGCAATCATCTTGCATTGCATCTTGCATTTTCTTTACACTCCAATTTCACTGGAGCAAATGAAAGCATTGCTCGTTTCAGACTGCATTCAAACTGTAGGAAATTGCTGGGGGTGGTGGTTTGCTGCTGAATGCCGTGAGCCATTTACTTCTGTCTATAAAAAGGACTGTATTAAGGATTCAGCACTTATATAGAATTTCATCTCTTGATTTTGGGCCACTTGTTACGTACCTTGCCATTAAATAAGGTTTTTGAAATGTTTTTGTAGGCCTAATCTTTTCTCTGCATTCTGTTATTTGGTGCTGCTATACTGTGTAAGATAGTGCTGTAATGCCTGATTTTTCTCAAATGTGTCTTGCATCACTGCTGATAATTAACCATTTTAACATTCTCTATTCACTAAAAAATATTTTCTACATAAGCGCATGCCACTGGCTTTCCTACTGTTTGCATAGATTTGCCAGAGAGAGAGCTACTGAACTGCTCAGTGGAATCCATTTTCTTATTAGTTGTATTGTATCAGATGAATAATAAAGGATTTCTTTTTTTTTGCCAAGTCGTCACTGCAATCATTACAACTTTGAAAATTGATAATCACTTTTTTCTTCTTTTTTTTTTAACAATTTTTTTACTGTTTTTTTTCAAATACAACAACAATAACAGAAAGTAGGATTGTGCCGATGCATTCCAGAGTTTCAGTTTGGCAAGATTTAGCAATAATTTGTGAATTTTTAGGACTACTGGGTAGAGCAGAGACCATCAGAGACCGTTGTTTTAGTTTGTTCTCATGTGACACTTCCCAAAAGGCGTAAACACAAACAAACATAAACGAGACACATTATCAAAAGCTGCCACATGCTCAGAGGGAATACTCGTGTCATTGTGAAGCTTTTTTTTCAGCTTATCACCAATGCAGCAAAGGTGGCTGACCACAGAATCAGAATCAGAATCAGAATGGGGTTTATTGCCAAGTAAGTTTGCCTTGATCTGATGTTTAAGTTTGCCTTGATCTGATGGTGCAACATTTAACAGAAGAAAAACAAGTCAAAAATATAAAATCTAAAAAACAAATTCACATAATAAATTATAAAAAAAGACAGAAGATATAACAAGACAAGAGATATGTGCACCAATAGGCTAGCTGAAGATTGGATTATTACTGGATTATATTAACTCCATTTGCTTGGATGCTCTTGATAAAGTTGCTCCTGTTAAAACCAGAAGTAAACTAACTCGAGAGCGTTCCTTGGCTGGATGACCACACCCATGAGAGTGCAGGAAAGTGGAACGGAAATGGAAGAGCAGCAACCTTAATGTCTTTTATTTACCTATGAAGGATTTGATGGTAACGTTTAATACTGCAGTTAAGTGTTCCATCAACTCAAACATCATGCGGTGCACTATTCTCTCGAAGTCTACATTATGACAAAAAAAGTGCAAAGTGGAGAGAAATGACTGCAGCTGTTACCTGTCACACAGCTAATGCCATGGTTACTATTAGTACTGTAGAGAAGACAGATTCAAATGGCTACTTAAAAAACATGGACCACAAATATAATTTGCCCTGTCATGCTGAGGAAGCACTACCCAAGCTGTATGTTACGGTTCAATCACAGTTTACTGAGCAGCCATCCAAAGTACTCAAATACACATTTCTCAACCACAACAGATCTATGGACTAGCAGAACTTGCGAGTGTGTGTGCACGCTTGCTGGCTAATTTACTTTCCATTCAATCAATTAGATTGAGGGGCTTTTCCTCTTAATTCAACAACTGGAAATGTTTTGGCCATGAGGTTCTTATAACCAAATCCAATCTATTTAGAATGAAAGCTCTACCATTAATGTCTGAATTGCAGTTTCAGTTTACATTTGAAAGTGAATTGAAAGTGAATTGACCCCAGTCCATTGAGTCCCAAAACAGCACAGATTGATCCAGGTACGTTGGTAGGGTGTGCTGTTTTTCTCATTAGAAAAACAGCACACCACAAAACATTTTAACATTTTAGGTAATCAAAATCAAAAGACATTTTAAGATTTTCAGGACCTGGGAACACCCTGACGTTGTTGCTAAATACTTTGGGACGCAACACATCAACATATTTCCCCATAGTCCAAAAAAAGTAGCAAGATTTGACCCTGACAGCGCAGGCAGTAGAGCATGAGACTTTCAGTCTCAGGATCGTGGGTTTGATCCCCACATAGTGTCAACTACCTTTGTAAGTCACTTTTGATGAAAGTGTCTACTAAATGAATGTAAAATATTTTTTACAAGTAACCTTTGGGGAATAAAGTCCTGGTCAGAAAAATCACTAAATCTAGCAATGAATTGGCCAACTTGGCAACACTTTTTAACGAGTGGATGTCTTTTTCTTTTTCTCTGAGAGTGATTTTGGCAACAGCCAGGGGGAAGAAAAAGAGAATGATGTTTAATGACAACGGCCATTCACATAGATAGGTTACATCAGTAAGATTCCCAACTCCACTTGCTATACCCTTGATAAGTTGCAATACAATTTTATTTGGAGGAACACATCTCATATAAAATGGCAGCGTACCTGGATCAATCTGCACAAGTATACACAAAATTCTTCATCATGTTATCCTTGTAATAATGTAACTTCAAAATACATTTGAAATGTGACCTGTAGCACACACATACAGTGAACTGTTCTGGGAAAATGTTTTTGAATCATAGAATTGTCTATGTCTATGATCCCTCATCTTCATCTGTGTGATGCCCCATCTTTGTCCCACAATGGTTTGTGCACAGCTCCCATCAGGACGGCAAGCAAACTAGTCTTAGTCCTAGTCTGACCTAGGCTTTAGCGAATCACTGAGTTGTGTTATTAACGTGTGCCCTAGTGTGCCCAAAAGTCAAATAATTTGAAGTTATACTTTTTCCAGTTTGTTTTTCAGTTCCTTGTTTTCCCACTTTGGTGCTAAAGTAAAGTGCTTTGGTGTGCCGCCAAAATTTTGTCTATGCAGGAAAAATGTTGCATTCTGAGTTGTTATCTACCTCTCTCCTCTCAGTAGCCAACACCAATCAATATTCACAATCCAACTTATAGGAGTTTACACCAATCAGCCATAACAGCTGCCGCCAAAACAGCTCAACATTGCCCAGAGCCTCACACTGCCTCCGCCGGCTTGCCTTCTTCCCATAGTGCATCCTGGTGCCATCTCTTCCCCAGGTAAACGACGCACACGCACCTGGCCGTCCACATGATGTAAAAGAACACGTGATTCATCAGACCAGGCCACCTTCCATTGCTCCATGGTCCAGTTCTGACACTCACGTGCCCATTCTAGGTGCTTTTAGCGGTGGACAAGGGTCAGCATGGGCACTCTGACCAGTCTGCGGCTACGCAGCCCCATACGCAGAAAGCTGCGATGCACTGTGTGTTCTGACACCTTTCTATCATAGCCAGCATTAACTTTTTCAGCAATTTGTGCTACAGTAGCTCTTCTGTGGGATCAGACCAGACGGGCTAGCCTTTGCTCCCCACGCGCATCAATGAGCCTTGGGTACCCATGATCCTGTCAACTTCAAGAACTGACTGTTCACTTGCTTCCCAACATATCCCACCCCTTGACAGGTGCCATTGTAACGAGATAATCAATGTTATTCACTTCACCTGTCAGTGGTTTTAATGTTGTGGCTGATCAGTGTATATATAAATGTAACCAGCAGTAGCATGGAGCAAAAAGAAAACAGAGGCTGACAAGTCTCCCCTTTCTTCTGTTTAGTCAATACATTAATCTGACCTGATTGGGGGTTGTCAGCTACCTGCTTTGGCATCAAGTGTGTGTTTACAGTAATTGTCGATGCCTTTAAAAATGAGACAGCTCAATTCACCTTACTCGGAAATCAATATCAATGATTAATCATTTTCAACCCAAGGAAACTGCTTCCTGCCTTTCACTCTTCTCTTTGTAATTCTAAGCCAGCTTGTCCGCTCCACACAACCCTGTTAGTTGCCGGATCCCTGACTAACTCTGAGGTGGTGTCCAATCTGATCAGAAAAGGCACAACAGAGAGGAGAGTGGACCAGTGGCAGAACCGAGATTCAAAGATAACAGGCTGTTTCTGGTCTTGCTATTTCTCACCGGGTGAGAAACCCATATTATACAAACCCATCCCATATGACGCTGCCACAACGTGCAGACTACCACCTGACAACATTACCAAGTTACGCCATAGCAACGTATCCTGGAATTTCACTTTTTCCAGTTGTGACCAAAACCGTTTAGTTGTAACGTCGCCACAACGAAACTTTGGTTGTCTGTTTACTTCGTCACAGTGTTGTGGCAACGTAATTTGGTTAGCTGGGTTATCATCTTGGAATATGGGAACATCATGAGAAAACAGGGTTTTCACCGGGGTGAACCTTATCCTTTTAAATAGCCCCATATTCTTTGGATATTATTCAACCATGCAGAACAGTCATTGGACCTAATGGCTGCCCATACTGCCCATACTACAGATCCACCACCATGTTTAACAGTTAGCAAACATTGTGCGTTGAAGGCATCTTTGCATTTTTCTAAACGTGAACTGGAAAATGGGTGAAAGATGTCTCATCAGACCATATTAGCCTACTTGTTTTCCATTGCTCAGGTTTTCTGCTCCTTACACTAGGTTCTGATGTGTTGGCCTTGGACACAAGTGGTTTCTGTGTGGCAACTGTAAATACCAGCATTGTAAAGGTTACCATAGATAGTTTTGTTGAGACTGTGTCACAGAAGTGTTGATTCCATTCTGTGGTAATTTTTGAGACCATAGTTGTATGTTTTTTAGCAACTATCCTAAGTGCCCATACAATACATACAATATAGGTTCCTCACGTCCTCAAGCAAAGAGCTCCTAGTCACTCCACAGACCAGGGTAAAGCCAAAGGGTGATCATGCATTTGTATTGCTGCACCTTGTGTCTGATGTTTTATTTCTTGTACTATACGTATGTTCTCTTTATTTTACTATTTCACTGTGCTTTACTGTTTTTCAATCTACGTTTTTCTGTTTTATGCGTTTTTATTTTGTTTTATTTATATGGGGATTTTGTCCATAACTTGCAGATTCTGAACAAAAGTTACTAACTGCTGAAAGCATCTTAAGCAGTGCTGCAGTATTTTCACATGCAGTAACACATGCCTACATGCAGCATATTGCCATATTTTTGATTTTATATTTATATTTTTTCTATTTTCAGTTTCACTGGAAGTGCAGATCCAACCTGGCCACGGTGAGATCAGTGTTGGAGAATCCAAATTCTTCCTGTGTGAGGGTAAGCTTATCAACACTATCCTGACTTTGGTTGTCCCGCAACCATTTTAACATTTTAGTAAAGCTACAGCAATAATTTGGACAGAGAAGAAACAATTGGTAGATTAAGGCCTGTGCTGTTGTTAATACCTATATGCTATAATATATACATAAAATGTTTATATAACTTTTTTGACAATCACTGAAGTGGAGTAAATACTTCTCTCCTATCTTCAAGAAAGATATGAGATGCTGCCTGATTCAAGGTGGTATGTTTTTAGTGATGTTTACATAAACAATCAATGCAGTAAGAAAATGTATAATTAATTTTACATGCGTTCCTTTTTGTACTCTATGTCCTCTATGTACTCAGTTATGGGTGTTGCCAAGCAAATAGACTGGTTTGCACCAAGTGGGGACAGGATAGAACCAAACAGACCAGACATCACGGTAACCCGTAACGATGAGTCATCATCCACGCTCACACTCTATAAAGCTGGGACTGACAATGCAGGGACATATAAGTGTGTAGCTACAAATGGAGACCAGCAAGCAGAGTCGACAGTCAATGTGAAAATCTACCGTAAGTATTTTCCTCATGCTATATACTGTATATATATATGTCCTACTTCAAATTAGAGAGTTGTATGAGCACAGACCATTTTAAGAAAGTTGAGATCCAAAAAGAAGAAAAGAAAAATATCCTGTGTATTGAAGACATGGTTGTATTTTATTGACTGCTCAAGGGCAACGCATCATTCTTTTTCTTTTCAAGTGAGTATGGATTTTTTATTAGTTCAATAAAGCCTCGGAAGACCATTAGAGGGCTGCTTAATGATCCTGTGTATTGTGAATTTCTTCTGAGTAATGACTTTTTTTCCTCATGTTTGCCAAGCATCAGCAAATGTCTATCAGAGATGACATCTTTTTTCAAACAAAACTTTTTTGTGCTTTTTCAGGGCATCTTGTAGCTGAAAGTGGGTTATTATCAGAAGAAATGGTCACCCATCTAGATTTTCCATATGAAAAATGATTGCATATAACTGTTAAAAAATAATGCAATTTCAGTGGCTGGTTTTGCTGTTTATCAGGAAAAGTGTTTTATTTTGGTTCTGTAAATGTTAATAAAGTTGGACTTTGAGTTTTAAAAATACAATTTGAATATTAATAATATTTTAAATGATAATAAAATAGAGGCTACATAACATAGACTCGAGAATAAAATGTCTAATTTGTTGCACTCGTCAAAAAACAGCTTATTGATGGACTTTCCAAAACAGGTTATTCAGAATGTGGTAGCAGATAAAGAACAGTGTGGTAGGTTACACCTAATAAAATAGAATGGCATTTAGCCTTCATAGCCTAGGTGCTTCATTTCCTCTAAAGATTAGGTACTATGCCTCTGAACTTATAACAGCATTTCAGTATTTTCACTGGATGAGACATTATTCCTTTTCTGGTGGGATAATTAAATGGGAGTATAATAGTCAGCTGCAGTTTTGAAATCAATCTGAAACAAACATTTACTTGGGCTGCAGTTAATTTACCTGGGTGGACCACCCAAATATGATCAATATATGGGAAACCCTGAATGATTACTCCCAGATGAGGCCTATAACACATTAAAATTAAGCATTTTTTATTTTGAGCTTTTATTTTTTGTGACACTTAATCAGGATTAATTGACCCCACACAATGTAACCTTTCTGCAAATAAAAAATGTGTTCATTAATTTAAACGACAACGGCCACTTCCTTATCATTTTTATTAATATTATTATCATTAGTAGTAGTAGTGGTTGTTGTTGTTATTGTTGTAGTAGTAGTAGTAGCAGAAGTACTATTAGCAGTAGTAATATAAAGCTACATTTATAGACAGTTTTATTAAAGTTACAAAATGCTATAAAACAAAAGTCAGAAAATAAACACAGATTACTCACAAACATCAACTATCAAAAGAAAAAGACTGCTGGCTCCATCAAGGCTCTGAGATTGAATCACTGTGGTCACTGTGGTCAAGCTAGAGCTGCACATTTGGCCCTAGTGCACCACTGATGATGCCTGTCAAAACCCATGGGTGGCTCTTTTGTGGCCTTTGTGTGGCAGCTGATGCGCATGTATGTAACAATGTGCAAAATATTCCATCCTCCAATTGCCTGGTAGCTTGGGTATAAAATAAAGGATCTGAACATACATTATTTTGTGGATATTTGTGATTTGAATTATAACTGATTTGTGAATGTATGTAAAAATGTCCATCTTTTGTACCAACCTGTTATTGACATTTTCTGAAGACATCCTGTTACATGTGGAAAAAAGTAAATAAATGGCTAACCAATATCACAATGCTAATTTTCCACATCTGCTGTATCTGTAACCTAAACCAATATTGCATTAAATAATATTGATGCCCAACAGTCGTACTAAAAAAGAAATGTGCTGAATTGAGTTTTAATGAGAATCATTAGACCACTGAGTAAACTTGTTTTGCATGTTATATTCTAGAAAAAATCACCTTCACAAATGCCCCGTCACCCCAAGAGTTTAATGAAGGAGACAATGCCAACATTGTCTGCGATGTCATCAGTTTGCCTCCTCCCACTGTCCTCTGGAAACACAAAGGCGCAAGAATCCAGATGGAGAAAGATGGTAAGATATCACTAGTCAGCATGGGGATCACTGTTTTTTGTTTTCATCTGCTATTGTGTCAGCCCTTGTCATCTGTTTTCACTCAGCCATTCTTATTACGGCCTTCTGAGCTGTCAGGTTCTTTTTTTCCATCTCAGTAATTTTTTGACAAATGATAACTGATGGGTATGAGTGGGTTAATATACAGTTTCATAGTGGGTTTGCTTACAGAGGCAGTTTGTAAGATTTTATGCATTGAAATGTCAGTGAAATGTCAGTGAAATTCAAAGTTTAGATGAAACTTTATTGAAACTTTATTGGTCCTCATGAGGTAATTGGGTTCGGAGCACCAGCAGGAATAAGGATAAAGATAAGAATAGAACAAATACATAGTATTGAAGATAACAAGCAACTAGAAAAAGTGCATTTCCTGAAGAAAATGGGTGGCCTAGCTGAAAGCAGCTGGAAGTATTTCTTAAGCAATATGTTTCTTAGCAAAAGAACCACTTGATTATCAATAAAGGTTGCTACTAGCTAGTTGCTAAGTGGTTACTCAGTGGTTGCTACACTAGGTGGCTCCTAGGTTGTTCCTAGTGATTTTGAAATTGTTGCTAGGTCATTACTCAGTAGTTGCTAGGTTGTTACTAGTGGCCACTAGGTGGTTGCTAGGTTGTTACTAAGGGGTTGCTAGGTGGTTACTATTTGGTTACTAGGGTGCTACTAGGTAGTTACTAAGTGGTTGCTAGGGTGTTACCAGGTGGCTGCTAGGTGATTACTAGTCGTTTCTAGGGTATTACAGGGAGAGATAGTGTATGTGTGAGTGTGTGTGCGTGTGTAACCTACTAGTGTTAGTTGTAGGTATAATGATCAGTCTCTCTTTGTTCTCCCTTCTTGGCCATCTCTCTTTCTCTCTCTCTCTCTCTCTCTCTCTCTCTCTCTCTCTGACTCTTTGAATATGGTTGAGGTGGGGAGGGAGAGAAAGACCTAGGGCTTTTCATGACGGCGGATGGCGGATGGTAGGGCTTGGCACCTGCTCTGGCACCAAGTTGCATTTTCATCAGGCATCACACAGATATCTCCCCTGTGCCCATTTGGTATTTTGGTGACTCGCCATGAACTTGACTGTGCCTAAGTGGGATGTTATGTAACGACCAAGGGCAGTGCACTTGCAGCGCAGTGCAATTTTTCTGTCACGGATTGCAGGGATTTGCACTTGTGCCACACGCCTGCTCAGAATAAGCCAAAAACGCATGGCACAAAGTGCAGGCCTGTTCCATGCTATTTTCGTGGCTTTGCCAAGCAATGTGTGCTATTCAAAAGATGACCAACTCTTTTAGGGGATAATACGTTGGCCAATTGAAATCCCTCAATCAGGAAAAAATAAGATCTAACATTTTTCATTCTAACTATATACACATGTGACTTGGGTGTGAATGATTGTCATCCAACATAGAACTGTCAGTATGCAGCATGATGCATGGAGAATGCCGGTGAAAGGAATTTCACTATCTCCATCAACTTTTTTTCTTCATAAAAGGCTTATTGGCTGGGTAACTAGCTTGTGTATTCAGCTCACCATGGTGGAGAGCACACTGCTTTTAAAGGGAAGGAAAAGAGGTGATTTGATTGACCCACCACACCTACTGATAATGTATTCCTCCAACTCCGTTTCCAACTGCACCACAGGTTTGACACACACCTCTAGCCACGAAATTACCAAAAATCAATTGCCATGCCCTGTGCGCCACAAGCCTTTGACTGCATTTTATGCAGTGCGCCATTGATTTCACGGAAGTAGAGCCCCTAGTGTTTGTGTGTGTGAGAAGCACATCTGGGCTTCATTTTATGGCTCTCCTTTGCTCTGCTCTGAACATTCTGCCAGTAGTGTGTATGTGGAATTAATTAGAAATAAAAGTTAAATCACATAAAAATATAAAGACTATCAAATGCTTTAATACATCTGCACATCTCCTTAAGTAGCTGAACAGTTCTAGTTCTAGTTCCACATTTTGGAGAGAATAATAAAGAAATAGTGGGAATAACATGGATATGCAAGATTTCAGCTAGCCCACTAATTACAACAGGTGGGCTCAAGCCCTGTAACAATACTTTAACTTGTGAAATGAGAAATGTTTTGGAAATAGCAGTCTACTATTTAACGTGATAATATTATTTTTGTTAAATGTTTGTTAATTCTATAGCTCCTCCATTATGAAGACTAAACAGTCAAAATGCAATAAGCAGGCAAGTTGAGACAAGATTTTAATGCACATGCATGGTATTTGACCTGTGTTGTGATTTTGGACAAATGTTCACTGTTGAAAAGAAAAAGAAAAGACCAAATCTCTCTATTTGAAAGACTTAGAGAGTTCATGTTCTGCTCCGGTAAGCATTCATCTCCTGAGTTTACCCTGTGCTTTGAAGTGGAATATTAATTGGGTTTTGAATTTGGAAATAACATTGAAGTCTCCCCCACACACCCTCGACACTGAGCAATATCATAATGTGTAGTGTATTGTGGTTATTGCTTACTGGAAAATGATAACACACAATTTGTGTGGGCTGTAATAGTACTTTCAATCACAACATGATTAAAGTTGTTTGGTTCACATTTCATCATGAACTATGGGAGTTTTCTGGGCTATGGCAATATTTTGCCTTTTCTGAGGGGCTAGTGGCACCGGAGAGGAGGGTTGTTCATGTTCACAGATATGAATCTAACTACCTAGGGTTATTGGAATAACATATCATCCATGTTGCTATAAAACTTGTTTTGCAGTTTTTTTATCGTTTTTTTTTTTTTTTAAATAGACACTTAATATCATCCCCATACATGAAAAATGTTTCGTGGCCCAAATTCAACCCCTTGAAAATGCATAAAAGCATATGGATGTCAATAACAAAAACAGCCATTGGTATTCTAAATGCTGACTTTTTAGAAATACCTAATATATCCAAAATTATGTTACTGACTGTGCAATGGTTGACATCAGTTTTCCTTTCCATATTTATCGTATTCAATTACATCACCATGCAACCCGCACTGCTTGCAGTGTGTTTTACATTAACATTAACTGTACCATAGTCAGAGCCTGTGTTAGACCTTTTAAGAATGTAACACTCGCCTTCTCCTTCCTTTTAGTTCGGTTTAAGGTGCTGAGCAACAATCACCTTCAGATCCGCGGCATAAAGAAGACAGATGAGGGCGCATACACCTGTGAGGGTCGCCTCATGGCCCGGGGCGAGATTGATCTTCGGGTCATCAAGGTCATTGTCAATGGTTAGCACCTATTTCTTCTTCATTTTCGCTCTTTTCTGCTTATTTTCATGTGCCGTCCCATGACTCTTAAATAAGCTGTAGATCCTTGGAGGTGACCAAGCTCAGTGTCGACACGGTTGCCCAGAGAAACCATGTATTAAAGGTTTCCCTGTTGATGAAGTCTATTTCCTGCAACTTTTGAGCCTAGCAAATGTGCCTAAAATAAGTATGCAAATTCCTCCTTTCTGCCTCTTTCTCTCTCTCTCTCTCTCTCTCTCTCTCTCACTCTCTCTCTCCCCATCTGTCTGTCTGTCTGTCTGTCTTTTTGTATATCTCTGTCAGTGCTCCCGACCATCAGGGTATGGCAGTTGGAGGTGAATGCCACAGCAGATATTGGGCAGTCTGCCATGTTGACTTGTGCTGTTGATGGCTATCCTGAACCCATGGTGACCTGGACACGGTAAGCCTGTGCTAGCAACTTTGGAGACCAATGCTTTCAGCATTTTCAGTGGCATTGGTTAGATTTCCACATGATGACCTGGTAATGCACAATATACAGTACATTTACTGTACAGTTGACCCTTTCAAGCCCTAGTGCAAACTTTGCTGGCAAAATATTGTATCTGTAGGCAGGACAGCACAGATGGATAGGAATATTTTGTTTTATATTATATATTTTGCTCTGCATTAAAGTTGTGTTTATAAAAGCCTATGTTTTTGTTTACATAACATCTAGGTTGTTCTTTGTTAAATACAGCTTTTAAAAGCAAATTATCTGCTTTTATACTTCATTACTATTCATTGGTCATTGTAAAACCATGAATTTAATATTTAATATCTCAACAATAGCGATGGGAATGATAACAAAAAGAAAAAAATAAGAATGATTTAACAGTTGATTCTAACCAACAGCCTAAGTGGCTGGTTAGGCTGTTTTTATCAAGTCAAGTTAAATCAAGTCAAGTAGCCCTTAATCACCGTTAAAGCCTCGAAGGGCTTCACAATGGCCACATTATGAAGACAATAAATGACCCCCTAAACCTTGGGCCATCACAGAGGTATTTTTTGTCTGATGTAGTATTCCAAATACAAATACAAATAATTTGGTTGTTTGAACAGATACAAATACAAATAGAAGCATCTCTGCACACGACTTATTAAAGATTATCTTGCCACATATATTTTCTTTTAAACGTTTTTTTTTTTTTAACATTATTTTTTGGGCTTTTTGCCTTAATTGGACAGTTAACAGTAGAGAGACAGGAAAGACCGGATGAGGAGGAGGATGATAATGCAACAAAGGTCCTGGGCTGGATTCGAACCCTCTTTACATAGTATGTTCCTTAAACGACGGATCCACTAGGGCGGCCAAACAAGTTTTCTTAGTTTGAAACAAAGGATTGTGGAAAACCAATAATTTAATTATTGATTGAAGGCTGCATTGATCAGGCTAATTATAATTGTCCTCACTACTGCGCTACACACTGTAAAGATGCCATATTTTGCCATTTCTTAACCAAAAATGAGTAATAACACCAAATGTCATATAGCTTACAGCAGAAACACACAGTTTTGGTAATTATCACACCTGTTTTTTCCGAAAGGATTTCCTGGGCTACGCAGTTCTGAAACTTGGCCAGTTGAGGTTTTCAGTTTTCTCTCTTCTCTCCTTAACTGCAATGCTGTACTTTCATTACTTGCTTTCTTTCACTCTGCCTTTCAAGGCTCCAGAAACTACGATGCAATTATTTCTTTGACCTAACGGTCATTGACAAGAAATAGTTTTTTTCTTGGTGGGCTTATTTCATGTTAAGAAAAATATCACTTAAAAATTCACATCTACGGTAGCTTTAACAGACTATTGTCTCCTGTCTAGATAATATCTGTTTAGACTAATATGCTGACTGGAATCATAATATCCAACATGTGTGTGTGGCTTCCTGCCGTCTCATCCTTTGCAGGAACGGAGTGGTTCTGGAGACAGGGGAGAAGTACAGCTTTAATGAGGATGGCTCAGCGATGACAATAATGGATGTTGCCAAGCTGGATGAAGGAGAATACACCTGCATTGCCAAGAACAAGGCTGGGGAAAGTGAGCAGGAACTCAGTCTGAGAGTGTTCGGTAAGGAGATATGCAAGAATTGATACTGAATTGAAGTGAACATTTAAAATGGTAGTGGTCCAAGTGTGTGTGGGGATGAGGTATGATAGTATGTAGGCGGGGGAAGAACAATTGGTATGGTTATGTGTTTGTTTTCTAATGGATACAAGACAAAATTAAGTGTTATTTCATCGTGGGTTGTGATTGTTTCATGCAAGGATGGTGCTTAAGGATTTGGAGTACTGGCCAGAATGCATGGGCCCAGTTGATGTGTTTCAAGAACAATTTTGTCTTTATTTTTAGCCCACTATGACCATACAAATTCAATTAACTGTTTAACAAAAAGAAATTCAGAAAAGTGAGGCGAGTGAGCCAAAAAAAAAAAAAAAAATAGGTGGACCCTTTCTGCCATAAAATGGGGAGCAGGAATAACATATTTCCCTCCTGTGAATGTTTTAAAGCAGGCTTCAACAGATTTTTATATTTCCACATAAAACCTGTACTGTAGGGATAACCTCTGTGTGTTACATTTTGATAGAAAATGTAGATCATGTTACAATGTTGTTACTATCATTAAAATAAAAACACAATGGCAAGTATACCTTGTGAAAGTCTTCATTCTAAACATGCTAGTCTTCAATGCACTTAACTGGCATTCACAAGTCTTTTTTTTCTATACAAAATATCTGACATTAATAACAACTGAAAACACCACCACTTTGGTTCATACTGGAACTGCAGACATTGCTAAAAGAAAATATTAACAAACTATTAATAAGGTTTGGAGGTAGAAAGCGTCCTGAGACTTCGCAGCTCTGGCCAGCGCACCTCCTTTCTGTCCCACCAGGTCAGCCTTGGAGCACCAGAGCTGCCAAGTCTCAGGACACTTTCCAGCTCTAAACCTTATTAATTTCTTTAAGCAGTGTCTGCAGTTCCAGTATGCACTGAAGTAGTGATGTTTTCAGTTGTTATTAATGTCCATGAGATATTTTGCATTTAAAAAAAAAAAAAGACTTGTGAAGGCCAGTTAAGTGCATTGAATACTTACAGTGGTGGTAGTGAAGTGTTTCCTTTAGCCAGTCAGAGCCCCCAAAACGTGTCACACGAAAATGTCCGAAGCCAGTGTAGGAATTTGATTCTAGGACAGCATAAAAAAGATGCATCAACCATTATTATTATTTTATTATTATTATTATTAATGGCCATGGCCGTTGGTGTTATTTTCTTTACATTGCCATGTAATGGCTTCCATAATATCACCAAAATCTTATATTATCAATTTGCTCATTGGGATCAAACTGTATGAACCATGTAGGTTGAACTTTATATTCCTTTGTAGAGATATTTCTTTTTGTGTAAGCTATAGCCGATACCTGCAACTAGGGAAGGCCGAGTTAGTTATGCTTCTGCATACATGTACATGTAAACGTCTCCGCGTAGCTACGCAGAGAAGGGGCTTATGGGTAAGGCGCAAACAGTTTAGCAAAGTCTAGGTGGAGAAAATGAATGAGTAACACTTTCCCCTCCCTCACCAATTATTGTTGAGGTGGTTTTAAGCAAGGTATTTAACCCCTAATTGCTTCAGTGGCCAACAATAGAAGACTGCAGTTGTATTGGGCAGCTCCCAGGTATGAGTAGCTATATGAATGTGAAGCTGAAAAAGATAACTGTCCCTTCATTACATAATAATTATTGGTCGAAGAACAGTGTTTGAATGTAAGGATGCAGTTGTTTAATCTTGTGGTGGTGAATTTTGTAAAATTGATCAATACATTGCCTTATCCATGCATCATTTTGCCAGTAAACTGTACATGTTTGGTAAATTATTCTGTTTATGTTTACTGGGCCTTCAACAAACACCCTTCTCAAATAAGCTTTCAAGCTTTGAAGGCAAATATGGTTCAGGAGTGGAGAGGAATGAGGACAATGAGAGCCAACGGAGTGCATGCACAGCCTCGTGCCTGGGGAGTAGCATTTCATTTTGCTTTGCTTTGCTCTGCTCACATGCTGTAGCTGTGGCACCCTGGTGCCTCACCTGTCAAGCTAGTGATCCTCATCCTCCATCTGAACATCCCAAATCCACAGCATTCTGATGTACTTACAGACTACCAGAATGCCTGTCTGCCTTGTTTCACTGCTGTGGTTTGTGATGACTTTGTGTTTGTGTTTTACAGTGAAGCCTAAGATCACGTACATGGTAAACCAAAGCACATCAGAGATGGAGGAGCAGGTAACTCTGACTTGTGAAGCGTTGGGAGATCCCACCCCCACCATCAACTGGAGCTATGGTGTACGTGTCTTCACTGAGGGAGAGCAGGTAAAATATATGCAGAAAGGCTAAGGCTCTGTGGATGACAGTGTCGGCTAAATACCAAAAGTGTAAATACACTCAAAGAGGTATATTGTCCATGATCAGGTAGGGACTTTTGCCAATTCATTGTGAAGCGCCCTCAACAAGGTTCATGTGCTGCTGATTATTTCCCCAAATTAGCAGCTCCTATGGGCTTGCTCAGTGCATCTCGTATGCAATTAGCACAGTGGTTCTCAACTAGTACTGGGGAGAGAGTTTTCCTAAAGGTTAAAAAAATCAACATCCAAAACAAAATTATGACATTCACTTCATAAACATACACTTTGAGACAATAATCAGACTTAATCACCTATAGTGGTAATACGTTTTCAAAGTCCAGTCCCTTATTGTGTTTGCTAAAACACTATGATCAAGGATTCGTGTGGCATTTTCAATCACTAATATGCTGTGCCTTCGATTTTGTCTTAAACTTCGTTTTGGCACCACCATGGTTGAGAGGTACTGGGTTAGCTCTTTATCTACCCTTCCAACCCTGACAGCATGTTTCCCTGGTAATGTCTGCTACAGTATTCCACGTGCAAAACCATCAAATGCAGTCAATTGCTTATTGACCTCTATTGCCCATACAGCCTAGTGGTCTCTGTGGTAGTTTCTTGGTACAACTAACAAGTAA
>OOFE01027637.1:19685-32473 GCA_900323365.1 Monocentris japonica | reverse complement strand
CTAACAGGTAATGAGGTAATGGGGGGGGGGATGCTTAAGAGAGATACACTATAGGAGTGCCGGAGACAGTCCATTACATGCACTACATTTTCTCCCTTACAGGCACATCTAAACAGGATCTATCAGGTATGAAATCAGCGTGGCACAGAAATGTACTAGACCAGTGTTGCAATGTATGCGCCCAAATTTGACAAAACCCTGATGGAATCAAGTAATACTTTTCATTGAATTTTCCCAGCTGCGCTTGAATCAGTATTTCTTGAAAACCCCAAGGAATTATCTTATCATTCCTTTCATTAGAGTTTGTGAAATTGATTCGACTGTTGCATGCTTTCCAAATATAGCCTACAAATTTCACTGATCTTTTGATATAAAAGAGGTGATGGGTGTAGAAACTCTGGGTTTTCATCTGGCTCATCTCATGAGATCAGATGAAAATTGCACTCAATGATATAATAAAAAGAAAATACCATTTCTGTGTTGCCATTACCTGATCATTTCCAACTTTCCATGGAGGCATGAGTTTGCTTGGATCTATGCCCAGCTCAGTCTGTCTGTGTCTTCTCCATAGTCGATTGTCTTTCATTTCTGTCGTCATCACTGGATTGAAACTAAAAGCTAAATGCCTCCGTCTGCAATATGCTCTGTTCTGTGGCCATCTCTTCACAGTTGTTTGCAAAGAAATGATTAGCAGCCTTAGTAAATTGCTATAGAAAAGAGGTACATCCACAATAGAAATTAAAAGAACAATCAAGGGAAACTGGATTGCTTATAATTTCGTTTTTAGTTCTTATCAGCAAGGGAAATAGTTCCAATAGCGGAGCTATAAGGAATGCAAGGAAATGGCTGCTAATTGTTTAACAACTGCCATTCATCTGTATTCTGTCTGCCATGCTATCTGTATTCATCATACCAGCAGTGTGTCTAGTAGGTTTGGCATGGAAAAAATGAAAGGAACATAATCATTTGGGAGGGGCATGGTAAATTTAAAATAATGATACTAATAATAATATTGATTTTTCTAAAATAAGGAAGTAATGTGGGATTTTTTCATTAATATATTGATGTGAAAGTTGTTCCTCTAGTACAGATGCTGCTTGCTCCCATGGTAGATTTGTGGTAATGATGTATTGACCTAATTAATGAGCAGTTTATTTGAAAGTGATTTCAGCTCTCTGCTGGTTCCCTAGCTGATTAGCTCTCTCCTATTGAGAATACAATAACATTAGGCTACTTGACTTGCGAGTGAATATTATCAACTGAGCAGTTAGTAAACATGGGTTATCGCATATTACATACATGCATTGAAGTGCTGCAGGTGTTTTATTGCAAAGGTATGTGTGTCTTACAGTCACAAAACATTTAGCTGTATATCGCCATATATCACTGTAGTGCATAAATAAAGGAAGAATCCAGAAATACGCTATACCATCATATGAAGTCACATGAATTTCATTTTCATACAAGAAGAGGATTATGAGGATTATATTCTGAAAACTGCAGCTGAGATGTAAAAGATACATTTTCACAATAATAATATTTTCCTTTTATTAATTATATACTGCTCAATAAAGAATAGACATACACCGTACACTGTGATGAAGTTTGACAGCAAGCAGGTATGAAGTGCTATAAATGCCCTGATTGCATCATAGACCACCTTAACATAAACCCTTTAGCAAATAAGCACTTTGATCATTTTAGTACTGTGCAACAAGAACGTCAGAAGCAATTTCACCTGTGTTTGTACAGCATTTAATGAGTAACAGTGCATATGCAATATGCTTTTGAGCTCTGTATCAAACCGGCTCCTGACTGGCTCTCTGTTATGCTGCTCTACACAAAGTGGTAGCATCTGAACTTCTGTTTCTCCGCTTTCTGGATGGTTAACTAGCCTAACGTTGGCGGTTAGTGTTATTTCCATTTAGCAACACATAGCACATAGCACATAGCACCAAGAAACACAAAGACAAAAAGATCGATTGTATAAGTGAATTAAAGCTCTAAATCTGCTCTTGTCTCTACATAATGTTTCATACCTGATCAGTACCTGATCCTATACACAAGATAGCATTGAAAACTGGTAGGGTGATTTATATTAATTATTTTGGTCGGTAAAAAATATTCTTGGCAGGTAAATGTTCTCAGTTTACCTGCCCTTGGTAGGTGAGCCAAAAAGTTAATTTCCAACACTGCTTTAAGGTAATCTCTGCTCTGCCTCTACTTGACTTGTCTGCATTATACTGTGGCCTGGGGTGTTAAAGGTTTATACTGAAAATAAGCTATTTTATTCTGAATATCCTCCTACACAAAATCCACTGTTCCAGCACACAAACAAATTGGCTGATATGTGTGAGGAAAAGAGCACACAATATGAGGATTGAGGATGGGAAAAGGGAGATTACTGTATCATGCAATACAATAGCAGAGGTACTCTACAAAGAAGAGACAAGACACAAAGAGTATATTCACAAAAGGCTTGTACACTCATGTGGGTGTGTGCCTGCTTAGAATTATGTTTCAAGTTGGCGCTTATCTAGGGATAGTTTTGTTTTTGTTTTTCTGCTATGGAAGTTAAGTTAAGTGTGTTTTTTTTAAAAGTTTCATTAACTCCGTTTGTGATATTTGGTTGTTTCAGTCTCCTTGTTTGAATGCATTCATTGGGAGTCGCTCTAGATAAGTGCACCTGTTTAATAACTGCAAATGTAAATGAACTATTTATCCATGCTTTGTACTTTATCTACATAATGAATGTTTTTGCTTATTTGAATACATATTAAACATTCTGCGTGATGCAGAAAGTTTTCAAGCTATATTTTTGAACTGTACTCTGGTACGTAGTAGCAAACTATGGTTAATTCTGAAACTCAAAAGCACATTATAGTTGAGAGTTGATTTGTTCATGGCACTACCTGTGTGTAGTCTGTTTTTAGTAGGTCTGTATTTCTAGATCCTGAATATTACTGTGCACAGACAAAGGCTAATCATTTTTCAAATACAATAAGACTGTCTAATATCCAAATTGCTAGTTGAAGAAGGAAGAAATTGAAGACTTGAGGATAGATGACCATGATTGTATTATAGCTAATGATATGCTTAATGAATCAGTGGAATTAATGGTGTGCTGTAATGGTTCAGGCAGGGGGTCTGAAACAGAGGGGTGCTTTAAGAATTGAGAGACCATTGTTTTCTACAAACACAATGGGCCTCTTATTTACAACAGTATGCATGCCAGCATCTGTTTTCTGTGAGGTATTGGCAAGGGTTTCTAGGCTCAGTGGTTAATGATACAGCACAATGACAGCACATAATCATTGGTCTCAGGCTTCATCCAATGATTGAAACACTGTAAGAGTTGTGTACATGTATGTGCTTTGTGTATTTGTGTTAGTATGTCTCCCTATTCTCCCCAGCATCATCTTCACATTGACATTACAATTCATGTCAGAGCAAGGGAGGATGATTCTCTACGCAAGGGAATAAGAATGGGCTAAAAAAAATGATTAGTCCTGAGGGAAAAGTTAACATATTGTTCTGTGTGTTTGTAGAAATTATTGTGTCATGGTGTTTTCAGTTTTCCACGCATGCATCTGCTTTGTTCATTGTCCTATTGTCTTAAACAAACACCTTTAATGGATATGACAGTGATACATGTCAACTCGCTTACCGCAGAGGCTGTGCAGGAGACAGAGTGTAGAAGAGGATGTTCCAGGCTGTTAGGTTCCCTGTATTAATTGGGCTGCAGCTCCTCCTCAGCACTGTGGTGGTTAGCAGCCAACTGCTGTTTTGCAATCATGTAGAGCACAGTGTGTTTTGCTGGGTGTGCCCTTCCCATGGAGGTCCTGGCTCACCCAGTTGGCTCCCTGTGTATGACAATAGAGGATTTACTATGCTGTTTAAAACATGTTTGAATAATACTCATTCACCAGGCTTCACATATGTTTACCTTCACATTCTATTACCCTGGTCAGTTTTGTAGTACATTGCATTATAGTGATTTAGCAGACGCTTTAATCCAAAGCGACTTACAAGTTACAGTTGACACCACGTGGGGATCAAACCTTGAGACTGAGAGTCTCATGCTCTACCGACTGAGCTGTCTGGGCCAGTAAAATTTGAAGCAGGTTTGTCCATGGTACTTTGTTAGTACTGTGATGTTAGTACAGATGACTCAAAATATTGCAGACTCGAGATGTGAATTTATTGATTGGTTGCACTATTTTGCCTTACAGCTATTCTAGTAGATTGTTTACATTTTCTTGACATTTTCCTGGTTTTGCATCTGATGACAAAGCTGTTTGCCAACTTGTTTGGTAGTAACATCCTATCCTGTGTATTGATGAATGTTTTCCATTTTGCTTGTTACACTTCAATACTTTGTTTGTCGCCATGTTTGCCATCACATTTCATTCATGCTTCATATTTTCATAGTTTCTCCTCAGTATCATGAAGCATGAAAGCATGAAAAAAAAAGCTTTTTGTCTTATTGAGTTGGGCTTTTCAATGTCATTGTGATGCAACTTAACATAGGATGTTATCACCAATATTGTTCAATCGATTTGCCTATCAGAGGTTTGATTTTATATATAATTAGGAAAAACTATTCTGTTTTCAGTGATTGTGTGAGATGTCAACATTCAAACAATACAGTTGCCTAGTTAGTGAATCTTCAAGTCAGCCAAAGCTGACATGCATGCAGATACTTAAAGGTCTACTCACACAGTTAGAGATACCCATCATACATCACAGAATTTAAATTAAAATTGTTAATTAGAGCAAATAAAATGTATCTCAAAGTTAGCCTTGGAATAAAATCAGAGTATGTCAATAAAAAACTCATCAGTGTACATCAGTACATGTATTTTTAACATTCAGAGCCATGGAGTTCACATATCATTGGCTAAAAAGATTTCTTCCCAGATGTCTTTGAAGAGTTGCAAACTCCGCGTCACTTACTGAAAAACACCAAGTGTCACTTGATGGCATGAAAGAATAGGATACTGGCTAATTGCTCATGACTTGTTTCTTGCTTTGGGAGAGACTTGTTTATGTACAATAATGTACACGAGACTTGACAGTCCAAGACCCAGGGATCAGCATGATAATATAATTCTATTTTATCTTTTGTTGCTTTTGGCCTACGCGGTAATGCTCTGTCAATAGCACTGCTCCTCATACAAAGAATAGTCAGTCAAGAATCACTGTACTACCTTTGATGTACAAAAGGGCATTTCTCTGTGCTTCTCACCTAATGGAGTCACACCCGCCTGATAAACCGATAACCTTCTTAGCTCTTAGCATTTGCACGATCACTATGATAATAGATTTAGCTTTCTTGGGGTTAGAAATAGTAAGTGTTGTTCCAGTATATGATTCAGAACATATTGACACACCAGTAGGACCCCAAAAACTTTATCCTCCATGTAACCATTGTTGTTATCTAATGAGAATAATCATGATTAGAATAACAATAATGACTTAAATAGCACATTTTGAAAAATTGTGCAGCTTCATAAGCCATTAGCAATACAAAATAAATAAAAGTCAAAGGTATTTTGTATGAATTAAAGCATTTAAACAAGGATAAAACAACAGGAAAATATGTAGAAGCAAATAACATTAAAGGCAGTCTATAAAACATGTTTTAAGACATGATTTAAAAGATGTCACTGATTTTGCTAGCATATGGTCCTCAGGCAGGGAATCCAAGGCATACCCCTTACTGTATCAGTAGACCTTTAACATAAGATAAATTCACTCACTTAAGGTAGATGTACTGAAAATAAATTTGGGACACATGCTTAGTTGCATGCAATGTGCAGCATCCCAGCTTTGTCAGGATAAGGATTCCTTTCTAAGAATTGCTTTGCCTTTTGTTTTGTTTGTTGTTCTGTCTCTATCCTCTACAGGCATCTTGGACTCGGCCCGAGCAACACAAGGTATAGCTTCTAAATGCATGACTATTTCCTACACCCATCCATCTTTCATGTCAAGATAGGCAAATTCAATTACAAGGATGGACGTGGATCAAAAACCCTGATCAAATAGCAGTCAGGACCAATGTAAACCTGGAAAAAATGCATACCATAATTGGCCAGTGCATGCCTGTCTCTTTTGTTGTTTACTTTTTAGATGTCTGCATAAATTCAACATGTTACAGCCAACTACCTTATATTTGGCTGTGACCATTAAAAAAGCTTGATAGGAAATAAATGAATGATGTATTAGTATCTTAAGATACAGTGGGGTCCAAAAGTCTGAGTCCACTACCAAGAACTGTTTGTATTTATCAAAATCGAATGCATACTACTTTTTCAAGAATGCAATATTTAGATCTTTGAGAAATGCTTGTATGGAATTGAAATATATCTGAATATCTTGTTTGCACATTTGGCAAGGTTTTCTCAAAATGTTGTCACACCATATATTTCATTAAAATATCAACACATGTATGCTGCTAATACACAGTGTAACAACTAATACCAGATATTGACTAAATGAATATGGTCCTTTATGAGTTATTGTCGCTTCTGCTAGTGCTTTAACTTTGAAAAAGTTATGAAATATTTTCAATTATTAATTATTATTATTAATTTAATTATTTTTTAAATTATGTAATCTTGTTTGAGAAAATGTGTATTAGTTAGTAAATGATGAAACAAAAGAGCTTTTGGTAGTGGACTCAGACTTTTGGACCCCACTGTATATTACTAATCGTAGACTTCTATTATCATTTTCACAGATTTGATACATAATTCTATTTGAATTTCATATCTACATGCAGTTTGTAGGCCTGTTTTCTCTCAAAAATGTATTCCACTATGAGAGGTAGAGCTCACACTAGAGCTCACTCTAGAGCTCACACTCTCATACAGAGTATCTCCCTGTCCCCCCTCCGACATCTCCAGCTGTCGCTCAGTTCTATGGCAAACCGTGACTTTGACTTCAACGTGCATTTCTGAAATTAGAGAATAGTAAATGTGCACATGTTATTCATTTGACCAAAGATAGCAGAATATGTATGCCACATGTATGCAAGAGAAAAACCATCAGAACTAAGTTGCCAGCTACTCCAGTTGATTTCTGAACCTAATATGTGTTTTCCAGCATTACTTTCCCTGTGATTAAAATTATCACAAATACCACTTTGTCATTTCTATTCCATTCCAATTCTGAGTGCACAATGCCAATACCAGGACACATCGGAAACAGACTCATTTTCTGTCTTTCGTATCTACTCAAATGCATGGGTTACCTATGGGGATACACTGATCGATTGGCCACCGATCGCAGTCGGCCGATAGTGTGTGTGATGGCTGATCACACTGTTACAAAGTAATAGGAATAGGAAAGTAATAGGAATTGGCCCCAAAAATCTTGATTGGTGCATCCCTAGTTCTCTAAGCTTCCACTCCTTCCATAAGAGGAAGAAATATATAGCCTACAAAGATAGAATTATGCCATCCTACTTCAGTATATGAACTCCAGTCTACTTTAATTAACTGTCTCGCAAATTAAATCTCAGAAGCATATTGTATTTGTGTTTGCAGCTTATGGTTGGATTGGTTTACATCAATGGATGAGATCAAATAACAATGTTCACTGACATACGATATATGAGCAAATTTATAGTACAACTATGCTCAGAATTGGATCACTGCTCAACACTGTGCAGCAAAAAATCCCATTGTAGGGAACACAGGAGAAGGGGCATACTGAGCATGTTTGTTACGTGTGAGGAGTGTGAGGAGGCGGTTTTAGTGTCCGACTGACGAGCTGCAGAGGGGAAAGTACATTCAATTTGTATGCCAGGCCAGGTGAGAGAGACGTGCCTGACATGTGCTCAATGTACTCTCAATTTTATGCTCTGCTGTTGCTGCAGTACCTCTTTCCTCTGCTGCTAAAGGTATAGAAACTGAGTGAGAGTTCTGCTCACTGGTTTGATTTATTAGAGCATCTTACCACGAAGAATCTTCTGTTTCCAGGTGTTTTTTTTTCCTATCTCATCTATTTTGTACCCAGTTGTCACATACCTGTGTAGGGTGGTTTCATTCCTATTTTTATAAGCAGTAGAGTCAACAAATAATGATCAAGTAAAACTGAAATTGCTGGATGTTTCCAATAGACACAACAACTCTGTTGCATTATTCATTCAGGCTCCTTGCTGAAAATCATTGTTATGAAACTTTAATGAATCACCAATATTATGTTGCAAATGAACAGGCAATTTTCCTCTGAGGATGATATTCATTACAGGTCAGGTGTAGGGAATAAGAGGCTGTAGCCCCTGAGAAGATTGTCCATCTATGGTTGTGAAAATTAGCTTTAGTGGCCTTTTGACCTCTTGTTGTCCAAAATGTAGGAGCACGGTATTGTACATTAAGAAAGTATGATTATTGAGGCTGTATGACTCAGTTGGACTTCACTAGTGTACGGATTGGTATGCAGATGCAGTAGTCAGAAGCAGTAATACAGGGGGCGTGGGTCAGGAAGAGGAAGCTGCGTGTACAGGGGTCAAAATGAAAGGGTGCTGTGTTATGTAAGTGTTTTCCTGGTCCTGCTACCCGTCATGCATAATGAATGCCCCAGACATGCTTTGTCCATTGGATTTGAATTCAAACTAATGAGGGTTTCTCTTACATGGCTGCCCAGACTGGGGCCTAATTCAATATGTGCACCCATGCCATTGGTTGGCCTGCATCTTGGAACAAAACCAAGTAAATTAACCAAGAGAGGCACTTAGTGGTTCAGTTCTGCAGCACCTTGTAAATAGGGCAATTCACCAAAAAAAACAAAGCTTATCATCTGATACTATATAAGAAAGTCTCACACATGTCCCAAAACTGAAGACCGCATTACACTGTTAAAATTGGTTTGAGAGTTACTGCGCTTCAGAAATACTGAATTGTGTTCAGTATTATCTTCTAAAAGACAGTGAACATTTGTTCATGTCATCAGCAGCTCAATTAAATAATTAAGTTTAAAAAAGCAGTTTTGTTGAGGAAATACAGTCAATACAAAACATTGCAACTGATTATCAACAGTATGCAACTAAAGGTCACAGGGAAATTGTGACATGAGAATCATCTACACCCAAGAACAGTCTTAAGGGACAAATGCCCCTTTAAAGAGAGCCACTTGGTCTGTCTGTTAACTTGAGACACAGAGAACCACAACAACAAAGAGGTGTTGACCCTGACACAAGGTTAGGAAGCTACCTGTGGTTGGTTGTTGTAAACCTGCATATCAAGTTCATGAAACCGGCTATCTTGAGAGTAACAAGGTCAATTGCTCATCTCATTAGCCTGATTATGCTTCTGATTTCCCTGGTTTCACATGCTTGTGATTTCTTTTTCATCATTGAAAGTGGGGCATGTACAATACTAAAATGTGGGTGCAGAGAACACTGCAGCCTGCTACACCCAAATCACCACAACAAATAGTTAACTTACAATCTCATCTTAAAATGTCAGTCAATTTGTGCAATAACACCAAACTCTAAAGCCTCATCAGTGTAAAAATGCAAGCATTGCAAGTAAGCTTATACTCTGCTGTCTAGCACCATGCATCAGCATAGTCCATGGGTTGGTGAGCCCGTTGTGTGAAAAGCTCTTGGTGGTTTCTACTGCCTTCTCTCGTCAATTATTAATAAACTCCCTTGTGCTGTCAACTGTGTCCATATGTCTCTAAGTCTTTACACTGTGGAGTCTATGCTTCTTAATGGAATGTCTGTCTCTCTCTTTAAGTGCAGGCTTTCTAAAGTGTTTTTTTTTAGGTCATACTCTGTTAGTTAACATAAAGACACTTTGCATTGTTACTTGTGAAAGATCAGCCACAGAAAGCGCTTGATTCGATAAAGCGTTGATCTTGTCAGCAGAATTCTACATTGTACATGTAAGTGTACAATATGGTCCCATATAATTGTATATAGGGATTATAAGGGATTAACATGATGCTCTTGTAGATACGATTATTCAAAACGAAACCCATGAATTCTCTGCTCCCATGTAGAGTCTGGATGGGAACGTAGTGGTGAGGAGTGATGCTCGTGTGTCCTCCCTCACTCTGAAGTATGTCAAGTATACAGATGCTGGCCAGTACCTCTGCACAGCACGCAGTGCCATCGGAGAGGATGCTCAGCCCGCCTATCTGGAAGTCCGCTGTAAGAATTTTCTCCTCTAATATTGTTCAGTTGAATTGAATAAGCAGTTGCACTTTACAAACCGCATTGCTTGTCATTCACCTTCTAATTGAACCAAATGGTCATTGTTTGATCATACAAACCTTGTAAATTCTTTAAATTTACAAAGCATTCAACTTTTAAAACAATTATCCAGTGTTTATGACAAAAGGCTTTTATTGTTTTTGCTTGTTTGTTTTCTAGATGCCCCTAAGATCCAAGGCGCAGTGGCAGTGTACACCTGGGAGGGGAATGCTGTTAATATCAGCTGTGAGGTCCAGGCTCATCCTAGTGAAGTGTCTATTGTGTGGCTGAGAGATGGACTGCAGCTGCCCAACCCAAACACCACCAACATTAAGATTTTCAAAAGTCCCTCAGCCAGCTACCTGGAGGTGCAGTCATACTCAGATTAATAAAGATACATGTTACACATGCACGCACGCAAACACACAAATACACATATAAATGTATGCATCATGGTATCATTAAGATTTCATGAGCATAGACTTGAAATGAAGGTTTTTCTTTCAACTCCATTGTGAAAAAAAATCAGATAAATAATTCAGAAGAAGGAAAGCTCAGGGCAACGAATAAAAATAGGCTACTGTAATGGACAAACAAAAAGATAAAGGTCGCCTTCACAGTGTTTGAAACAGAGGTCTATCCATCTGTTACACTGCCCTTCATAAATTTGCTACTTTTTTCTCTTCCAGGTAACTCCTGAGTCTGAAAATGACTTTGGGAGCTATAACTGCACTGCCTCCAATGAAATGGGTACCGAGTCCAAGGAGTTCCTCCTCATTCAGGCTGGTCAGTCATCATGATCCCGCAATCCATAATGCAGTCCTGCTATGCATTTAGATAGACCCTGATTTATTTGCTTGATCACTATTTGGAGGTTTATGGATGATATGAGGTGTGTTGTTTTCTTCTCATCTCATCATGATTGCTCGTCTCCTTCCTCAAATGCCAGCTGCTTACCATTTCAAGACATTTACATCCTGAATTTGAATTCTAATATTTGGTTGCAGTTATCTCTCAGCACCCACTGACTGAAATACTGGTCAAAAGTGCATCTAAAACAAGTTTTTGTCTGCCTTGGTATTCCATCATTTCAAAACTATTGTTGTCAGAAAGGCCCAGCATGGCTGCTCACTGTTTGCAGTGGTTTGCATTTGGAGGGTGTGCAATTACCAGCTTTTACTGGGATCAGACGGCCAAGCGTAGCAGCATTTTGGTGCATTCATTTATTTTCTGAAATGACGTCAGAGTATGCAGTATTCATTGCAAGAGAAACAATGCTAGTGTCACAATCATAGATTTCATACAGATGAAAAATTAAGTTTCTGGAGAGGTTTTTCACTGCACTTTTGGAGGTAGCTATGAGCTGAGTTTCAATTCTGGCAGAGGATGGAATCTAAGTTGTTGGGGATAGATGAAAATGATTCGCTCCACACTGATGATGGGTAAAAAACCTTTAAGCAGCAAGGTCATTGAATTGACATTTCCTTAGTGGGGAGTAAGCACAGACCGGATGAGGCACAATAAAAAGCAATACAGTATGAAGCCATGCAAATTTAATTAACTGTTTAATGGATGTCCTCACTTTTTCTAAAAGAAATAAAAATCAATTGTTGATGCATCGTTTATATACTTTCTGTCTGCCCCACCACCCCTATTTTTATTGTTTTTGCTCGCGCGCCTCACTTTTCTGTTCAACAGTTAATTAAATTTGTATGGTCTAACAATATTTCAGTCATGAGAGGCTAGGATTACGGTTACAAGAATATATTGAGACACTGACATGGGAAATGTGCAGAAGTAGAGGTTTGGCGTAGACTCCAAGAGGTATCCAGTCTTAGGGCGAAGCTCCCCAGGGGCAGGCAGAATATCTGATGGAGCCAAGATGCTGGTGGTGTGGCGCGTCGGTATGCAACTGAAATGACAGCAAAGCACGAAATAGCTGAGGGAGTAAAAGTAGTGTGTATCGGTTTGTGATTGGTTCCCAGAGTAGGTGAGAGGGAAGGTGTTTGGGTGGGCTAGGGTGTTTGGATGATTTGTACTGAGGGGCGTGTTCGGCTCCAGCTGACAGAATTTATGAATGAAAGAGAGGTAGCCTTCCTGATTGAACTTGCACTAAACTCATAAACAAGATACAGTGCAGTAGGAAAAAATATAAAATTCAATACAGGTAGAGCAATCTAAAAAGTGTGTAAATATATAAAGATGTGCAAAGTATATTGGGATGTGCAAAGTCCTGACAAGAGAAGCAATGTAAACAGTTGACAGAGGTAGTAATACTGAGTAGTAAGTAGTGCAATCTACAAATTGGTTGTGGAATAAGACAGGAACTAGTGGTCCAAAAGGGAGAGGGCAGAGGGACATGTAGGCAAAATGTGAAACATGTCATTTGCTCCTATATTTTTACTTACAACATGAGAATACAAAGTAAATGATAAATTGCGGTGTGCTGCAATCTCACAGTTTAATTGATAATAGTATTTAATTTCCTCCCTTAACTAGAGGTCCCATCAGCTCCATCCATCGGTGAGGTGGAGCCTTTCTCCAGCACGGCTCGTGTCCAGTTCCAGGAGCCTGAAGCCACTGG
>OOFE01027637.1:0-19665 GCA_900323365.1 Monocentris japonica | reverse complement strand
TGGAGGTGTTCCTGTCCTCAAATACGGGGCTGAGTGGAGGGCACAGGGCAGGGGCAGCTGGGTGCAGAGGATCTACGAGGTCCAAGAAGGTACGAACACTGTTTTCAAAAAATGTCTTAGACAAGGAATTTACCCAATTCCTTGTCTAATGAAATCCCAGATCCGGATCACCACCAAAATCGAATCAACTGATCCTAGGGCCAAGGCCTATTTATCCACCAAGTTTAGCCAAATGCGTTCTTATCTTTATGAGATATATGGCTAACAAACAGGCAGTGAATATATACATCCTTCCAATTTCACTGGTTTCATCCAGACATGATTGTGATGCAAGTAGGCCGCATTAAGGTTGACACTGCAGGATAATGCCTGAGAAACAGCTGTCAGTTATTTCTGGTTTTAAACTTTAGACTAGTCCTTTAAACAGTTTCATATCTGTTGTTTTAAAATGAGATGGTATATTCTCATTCCTGATGAGAATTGAGATGATCACTGTTAACTTGTGATGAAATGATGTGGACGTTTCTGGGACAGGAGATAGTTTTGGTTTGCTGCTTGTCAAAGTGTCAAGGATTTTTCAGCAGGGATTGCACTCCCTCTGATATTGTGACAGGTTCCCTGAGTGAGGTGACTATCACAGACCTGAAACCAGAGACCTACTATGAAGTGAGGATGTCAGCCATTAACGGCAAGGGAGAGGGTGAAAGCAGCCCTGCTGTGTCTTTCAAGACAGAGCCTGTCCGTAAGTTCCATACACAGTTTTACAGCATAAAACCTTCATCATACCTTCTTCAGCTGTCTTCTCCAACTAACCTGAATCCCTCTCTTCTCTGTCCTGGAATAACTTTAGAAATGTTTGTCCATTTCATTATTGATTTATGAAAAATTAAGAGTGTTTTTCAAGCGCTGAGTTGTGACCCAAAGGTGGACATTGAGACCGTTCTGAAGGTGTAAGGTGTTCACTCAGATGTAGGCTACACAGAGATTCCCGGAGCTCTTGATACTGTCCTCATTCCCTCACCTATTTTCATCTAATCTTTTTTGGTTTACTGTGACACCTAGGAATAAAACTGACAGAAAATTCAAACTGGTGGACTACTTTAATGATCCTAATATTTTTTTTACATCAGACATTGTCTGATGTAATTGCACCACTTTGTCACATGTTGGGAAGGCCTTGAAATCTAAGGCATCGATGAATATTTTTTTAAGGTTTTGTCATAGAGAATAACTTTGTTAATATCTTGCAATGTAACAATTCTGACTTCATGAATGAGGTCAAATTTGGGTCCCATTGCTCAATTGGTTGAGATCCACTGGTTTAGAGCCTTTTATCAGGCACATTATTTCATGCTGCACTTGCAAACTATGAACTGGAATATGAAGAAGAGAATGATCAATTGTAATTTTCCTTGTTTCTGTAAAAGCCAACCTTGTATTGAATCTGTCTCTCATTACATAGTTGTGTGTGTATGTCTTGAGAGGAGAAATGACTGCCCCCTGCTGGCCTAGCCCAGAATGTGCATGTCAACTCCAAATGGATCCCATCTTGAGAGTTGATTATATGCTGGTCGTCTCCCCATATCTTTCATTTTATTCATTCATTTTTTCCTCTATGTTTTCTGTTGTATCCATCAGGCTATTCTTACACAAGTAAGTGCTTCATCTCTCTTTGCCTGAACTCTTGTTCTAACTTTCATCAAGTGCTGTTTCAGAATATTTTCTTTTTATTTATTAGGTGGTGTAAATTACTGTTTATCAATATTTATTTAGACAAGGAATAATTTCTCTTATCTCTTGAATCTTCATTCAAATAAAGATTCAGTCATCACCATGTGCTCTTGGTTTCTGAAGCGATGGAGCTAGCCTCCATTAAAACTCCATTTGCTTTGAATGAGGGAGGTGCTTTCTTACCTGTGCTCGGCTAAACATGGCTGACAGCAGGACTTCAAAATCTAAGGCGACTGAAGAGAAAATGTCAGAGTAGGAGAGACATTGCAGAAGCTGAAAACTTTGAACTAAAAGCATATGCAAGATAAATTGTTTGAAAATGTTTTTCAGCACCTACACACATAGACTCTTTTAATTTTTCTGAAGGAGATGACCAGTGACCACATAGAGGCCTTTAAATTTCATGTAGTTTGGTATCTCAGTTTTACCTGGATTGTGGTGATCATGAAATGATGTTTAGTCTTTTCCCTTGCTTTTTTGTCTCAATATTGCCAGAAATATTGCCAGAAATATGGCTTGTTAAACACCTCACTGTGAAATGTTTTTGCCTGATATCTTTTCTTTCATGTTCCTAGATGGCATATTTCATTTTTTCACTGAAGACACAGGTTTGTTCTGTAGTGAAGATAACAGATAATTAGTTTTGAAATAGCTATTTATATACTTAGAGGACAACTCCGTCACCCCTGCTATTTAGCTGAACCATCATTAATTTTACACCATAGCATAGCAAATGTGTTCATGTTGCAACAATATAGCCTGGTATGGCCTGATCATGAATGTAATGTAAATACCTATTTACTGTGCATTTTATTTCATGAGTTGATAGCAGAGTTATCTAGATATCCTTCTCATTATCAGTGTGATTCGTAGCATGTAAAGTATTTGGGATAACATCAGCATTTTCAGTACAAATCTCCACAAATGCCACATTTACCTTTTAGCTATTTTCATGTCACATGGGAAGGTTTATGGTTGGACTATGTCCATCAGTATTGATTAATCAATATCAAGGCTTAGTGAAGAAGATAAAACTGTTAGATGTCTACTACACTTGCTACCTACTGACCCTCAACAAAGGAAAGCTGTCTGTGTTGTTGTGTTTACTAGTGTCAAGAGCTTTTTTTGTGATTCCATGTCTTTCTGTTTTTGTTTGTCTGCAAGTCTTTTAACTTTGTTTTCCCTCTCTGTGTTTTGTTGTCTATTATATCTTTCATGTTACTTCTTCCACTTTCCTTTCAACCAATCACGTGTGCAATTCATGTGACTGTTATTTGGCTTGCATGATGCTGATGATCTCCTCCACTCTGCAGAAGGTAACTCAATGTTCCAGATTTTTAAAAGAAGAATCCTAACTCTATCGGAGAATCCTAACGTCAATGCTAGGCTATCTCTAAATAACACATTCATCGCCTACATTCAAACATTTAATGCAGGTCTGCGTCATTCCTTTTAACCAGTCATGTAGACATTTGCCTCAGCTGGATACATGAAAGGAAACCATCTGTGTTTTTAGTGATTTAAGAAGGGTCAGGAAGTGTTAAATCTACCCATATTATGTTACCTTGTAGGACGTGTTACCTCAAGGATGCAATACGTCTATTTTCCACTAATCATCCTTTCAATAGCTTCACTCAGTTGCTTTTAGTATTCATGCTGAGAGCAGTAGCTTGCCTAGACATTTCTCCATGTTGTTTATCATGTTTAACCTTTTATAATGCCAAGTAATGACATGATCCAGCATATGATGCCATGCACCTTCTGCGTGTTGTTTGTTGTCCTTCAATTCGATGTGTTTCTATTGTTTTGTTTTGATTTTATGAGTCACTCCACACTGAATAGTCATCAATATTATGAGTCACCCCACACTGCAGTCATCAATAAATCATTGTGTACATCTAAATTATTTAATGCAACATAGACGATGGCAATCAATCATATATGTTGAAAGTGTCAAACATTACCATAGCCCAGCTCAAGTAGACTGTATTGCACAAACATTCTGCCAAGTTGCTGTTATCTTTGCACGCTAGCCTATTTGTTACACTAAGATATGCAATTCCTCCACAGCATTTCAGTCACTGAGTCAAATAACCCCCCCCAACTGAATGTCAGCAACTCACAGACATCAAATATACATGCCCTGTGCATCATTTGGGTGATATGGCAAGTGATAAAAGATGGCAAGAATCCTCAAAGGACAACAACAAAGAGAGGGGTCTGCTTCAAATGTTGGACGTTTCTTTGATTTCTAACCAAGGTTTTTTCCCCCGTAATTCTGAAGGTACTATTGGAATCACAGCATTGCCTCTGCTCCTCCGAATACAATAACCTTCTAGTTCTCTGCATCTTTTAAAATAACCTAAGTAACCCCTATAATTGCCCTTGTGTGCTTGAAGGGAATCCCAGTCCTCCTAAGCTCGAAGGGATACTTCAACCCAAAGGCAACTCCCTCAAAGTCAACTGGATCAAGCAGGATGACGGCGGCTCACCCATCTTACATTATCTAGTCCGCTACAAACCAGTGAGTATTGGGCTCCTAACTAGTTATAGGACTGCTATTTCCAGATACGTTATTTAACGGGGAACAATTCTAGTCTAATGCTGTAGTGTCCAGGCCTTCACTTACACGAGTATGTGTTTGTATGTACCCCAGAAACACATTTCAGAATGGAAGCCAGAGATCCGGCTGCCCAGTGGCAGTGAGTATGTGGTTCTGACTGGGTTGGAGTGGGACACAGAGTACAGTGTCTATGTGGTGGCAGAGAATCAGAAGGGCAAGTCCCAACCAGGAATGCTGTCCTTCAGGACCTCCACAGAGCCAGCTGCCATCCCAGGTACCCTCCCTCAAGCCACTCACACCGATACTAAACACAGAAAACTGTCAAAACTGTGAAAGCCAAACTCAAAGCTCGACCAAAGCAGGAGGTCCTATTTTCAACTCTCTAGCACTGAAAGGTGAATGACAACTAAATAAATCTAGAGAAAAAATATATTTCCTGGACAGTGGTGTGCCAGAAATGATTTTCTGGCTGAATTTACTCACTTCAACGTTTTTGACAGCTCTCGCTAAATGAGCTTGAGTTTGCCCTCGCAGAACTGGGACAGGCACTTTCCACTGAACTACTGCAGTGTTTCTTCCAGCTTTGTTTACTGTTTAGTAACAATTACCGACTGGATACTTTGTCCATGGTTGGAAACAGCCTGTTTGACCCTCGATAACCACTGATTAACTTAGCTTGAGATCATAGCTGTAACTGAAGGTTTTAACTAAAGCTTACCCACCCTAGCAAAACCACACAGCTCTGCAGCAACCCTATGCATTCTAGACAACACAGGGGACTTTGCTGAAACTTACAGCAGACCGTTATCTCTCCCTCACTCTTTGTTTTTCCTTTCTAATTCATTTTCCAATCTAAAGCATATCCCACTCACCCACCACAGAGTCACCATCTAGTCTATACTGTATTCCTCCCTTGTGCTGTGCTTTTGCTTTAATGTGTTGCTGTATTTTCTTTTTGTTTTTCCCAATTTTCTCCCTTAGTGGGGGGAAAAATTCATTTTCTTTTTCTCTTTTTCACTTTTGGTTTTCAGTCCTGACATGTTTTCACTTTTCTCTCTTCCTCTGTTCCCATTTTCCCCACCCTTCTCTCCTTTTCCTCTTTGTTTCCCTTCATTTCCCCCCTCCTTTTTTCTCTTACCCTTGCCCTTTATCCCTCTCTCAATGTTCCTGCACTCTTGCCTGCTCCCGGACATTGGTGTGGTGGACCACGTGAACATTTTCGTCTTGACCTGTGTGTATTTTGGTGTGGTCGGGATGTGCTATCCCCAGCCACTCAGGGCTGTTCATCTGTGACATACACTTTGGCATCACTCATCCTGTCCCTCATGACTATATTCCTTTCATAGTTTGTGCGGAGTTCACACAGTTATTGTAGAGGAGAGCTTGCCTTTCTCTGGCCTGGCTGTCTCTCTGGATGCTTTCATTCCTTAAGCAGACTTTGACCAAGACAGATGTGTCTCTGTCAGTGGGTGAAAAAGGGTGCGCAGTAGCTATAGAACAGACCAGACAGACATCCTGAACCAAAGGCAGTGGAATCCTCTGTGTCCTACAGATCCACTCTGCTCAGCATAGCACAGCTAGTCATCAGTACTAGACAACAGAGAGGTGCGCCAGTTTACAGTAATGAACACTAGTGTAATTGAAAACAACAGCACTGTGCGTAGAACACGTGAGTGAACGCTGAGTGCTGGGCATGTCAGTTTACATCAATAATGTATGATATTGTTTTATCACTCACAAAATGATATGTACTGTATGTAAAGATTTGTAACATTAACTTTAGAACAGAAACAACTAACAGAAGTGTTTATGATATTAATATTACAGTTTGAGAAGCTGTATACAGAACTATCATAGGTGGTGTTGATATGCAATTAATTGCAACTTCTGTGTTGATTACTAAGAAAAATGTCCAGATATATCTAATTTATTTAATACATATCAAATTTCATTCATTCAAAAGTACCTGCATGTTTTTATACATCATTTATAATTTGATTGTGTTTTTCTCAACTGCTTCTTTTTATCAAGTAGGCCCTGATTACCCGCTGATTATTGATATCTAAAGAGTTGAATCCATCTGTAAACCAAGTGAGCATCTTAGAGGGCTTAATGATGAACGTCTGCCCTCTCTAGGAATTTCTCTGTGATTACAAAATGGTCTTAGAGGCAAAAAATTGAAGATGTATCATAGCGCTTTTGGATATGTGGAATAGCCTCACATATTTTTTGTTTAGAAAATATCTCGCATTGCCTGGTAACCAGCAACATAGCGACATATTGCAAGCTTTCTTCTGGTCTCCTTTTTTATGTCTAATATCAAATAAATGGGTTTTAATATGTTTCAATGGATTTTTATTTTATTATTTTAAAGGCAACTGGTGGAATACTTCCTAAACACGCCTCATGTTTAAAATGAAGCAATATAAATAATTTAATATAAGTGATACAGAACACTGCACACAAATACACCACACTGCATCTAAATACACCTGAGACCTACAATCTAGAGCATAATATCAGTGTTCGTATCAGGTGAGTAGCTTCTGTTCTATGAAACCATTAGTGGTTATTCAATTCTGCATGACTCATATTAAACCGCCTCACGCTACAGGCGCTCTGTGCTATCCTCTATCTCTTCTCTGGCAGATTTAGGTGATGAGACAGCCCTTTCTATGGGCATCATCCTATGGGCAGGGATCCTTGTTGTAATATTTGTACTCCTGCTCCTGGCTGTGGATGTCACCTGTTTCTTTATGAACAAATGTGGCCTCATCATGTGCCTCTGTGGCAAATCAAGCACTGGAACCAAAGGACACAACATGGAAGAGGGCAAGGCTGCCTTCATGTGAGTATCACAGATTCTGTTCACATGCAGCTTGACCGTTCTGTGAAATAATAGAATCTGTTGACATTTTGGACATTTTGATATTTGCCATGTAATATTTTGTCCAACAGAAAGGATGAGTCAAAAGAGCCAATAGTGGAAGTCAGGACAGAGGATGAGTGCACAGCCAATCACAACGCAGGAGGGCCAACAGAGCCCAATGAGACCACACCCCTCACAGAGCCAGAGTGAGTAAAAGCTAACATACAGTATGCAGTTTTTAGATTTTCAAGCCTTTTTAGCTGTTGCATACTGCACTCCACTTTAAAGAATAACTTGTATGTTATTCAGCAGCATTGTAAATTTGACCCTCATCCATTGAGTTATACAATCAAAAAAATCTGAACTTCAGGTTTACCTGCTAGGAATTCTTGAGTGGAGTCCACTAAATTTCTGTTGCTTTCTGTTGAGGTGATCTGTTTTTATCCCCTTTGGGCAGGATTATTGCACTTTTATCTGTTTTTTCTCCAGTTTCTGGAGGTGTTTTTGTCTCATTGTGTCAAGGTTGAAGCAATACCAGTTAAAGACATGGAAAGACGTTTGTCCTCTTGAGTGTTGCCAACTTGTATCAAGTCATTTGACGACTTCAGCAAGCTATATCTAATATCAGTGAAAAAAAATGGGTTCATGAGAAGATTGTCACTGGTACTGTTCAACCCTTACAGGTGGTTATGCGTGGTGCTGTAGTTTTCTTTAGGAAGACTTTGGTGCTTTTAGTACATTTATTTTCCTAGCTCAATGTACTCCATGTTGGTGTGTGTATGGGCTGTATCCTTTAACGTCTACTCACAGCATGAAACCCTTTCTGTCTTTTTTTTCTTTTTATCACTAGGCTTAGGCGTTTTGGTTGCTCTGTCTGCATTTGTGTAAATTTATAAACCCAACTAAATCCTCTGCATGCTTCTTCTGGCCACCCTTCCTCTGTCACAGTCACCCTGGTGTCTAGTCTGTGTGTCTCTGTTCTCTCCCTGCTCTCTCAGGCTGGCGGCTTACACTGCTGCTCTGGCACTGGACACCCTCTCCTCCGTAGCCTCCAACTCTGACACAGCCACTGCAACCTTTGACCCTGCTCAGGACAGCCCCTGTAGCGAGACCACCACCCTCACTTGCAGCCTGTCTGCCCCGGCCAATGACCCCTCACCCACCCCTGTCACAGCCCCGGCCCCCACGCCCGAATCAAACACAGCCCCACCAAACCCCCTCATTTCCACCTCTGCTGTCACAGCTAAAATGGCCCCATTAGTAGAACAAAGAGGAAATAATGCCCCGGGGGCAGATGAGAAAATGGCCACTCCTCCTTGTACTCCTGAACGGACTAAAGCTCAAAAATCTGTGACACCAATACCACCAAAGCGTAGAAACTCTCCCAAACTTGCCTCGCTGGCCTCTAAAGGTAGCCTTCCAGTATCTGCACTTGCGACATCATCTCCATCTGCCTCTCCCTCACTAGACACCAAGAAACCCGCTCCTAGCCCCCCAGTCACCCATTCTCCCACCCAGAAAATTCCTGAGACACCAGCCCAAACTGCCTCCATTCTAGCAACTACTGCCACTACTAAACCAGACCCTGATTCAAGTACTACTGCCCTGGATACCAGTGGGCCTAGCCTTGCTCCCTTTGACACTGATAAACCTATTGACCAGCCCATTGATAATACTGCCGCGACTACCAAAGATGGCCCCACCTTTACCCCTAAAGCTCCCACTGCCACTAGCTCTCCTTCAGCTGTCCATAATGCTCTTAAAGTCCTGGATGCTGAAGAATCTGCTCCTCTGGTTGCAGATATCCTCACTCCCATTCCAAGTGCTTCACCATCTGTCCCCGCCTCTTCTGCAGCTAGTCTTGAGCCACCTGCCTCTAATGATCTCCTCACATCAGCATCCGACACATATGACTTTCTATCCCCCACCCTGACCACACCTCACATCACAGGGCCCAAAACTGCAGAGTTAGAGCTAGAGCTGACGAATGGGATAGAAAGCCCCTCCCTGCCCTCAGCAGACCTTATTAGCCTGGACAGCCCCCCCTCTGCCCCCTTTCTGCCCAACGGAGATGGAGCAGACCTCCCCCCCTCAGGCCCAGCTCTGGAGGCATCAGAGACTCTGGCCAAGGCTGCTCCTCCTGTCAACGACGAGTACGGCTCCCTCTAGAGGTTTATCTCTCTGTGTGTGTGTGTGTGTAATTTGTATGCCCATTCATTCACCACCGCATCTTGCCATTCACCACATGATTTGAAATACCGTAATGTTAAATTGTGGTAATGATATTGTGATAATTAGTGTAGTCTTGTGGATTGTGATGGCAGAGAGATATGATGGTGTTGCTTTTATGTTTGTGTGTGACGGCTCTCCATTGCGGTTCTTTACTTTCGCAACACTCACCACACAGTTACTTCATTTGGTAGCACACTATTTTGTCTCAGACGGGCAGTAGTTTAAAGTGCACGCTGCTGAGTGTTGCCTCAATCCTCTAATTCTATAGCTCCACTAAAGACATCAAAGGGAGGCCAGATACTAGTATTTCCCCTGCTCCGAAGCCCAGAAGGGAGAGGATCTCAGAGTTTCAGGCAGGATCTAGCAGCTGTGCTTCACAGCTTTAAGACGTATAGGGATATCACATTCTGCCACAACCAGCAGCCCAGGGCTCATTTACTGTCCCATCACAGTCTCCTTGAAGTCGGGATAAACTGATTAATAGATAGTATTTGATTAACACTGTCAATGCTACTAGTGATACAGGAGGAACTATAAGGGTATCTCATTATTTGTCCGCTCAGTTTTATCTGACTGTGCAATCAAGGTGGTGAAGAAATATGTAAGAAGACTAACTATGTGCAGTCATGTTTGAAAGGTTGTGAACCCTACAGGGCGTGGCCAGTAATTCATATATTATAGAGGAATGACAATCCTTATCTAAACCTCAAATAGAGAACATGCACAAGTAAATATGATCCTTTCTTTATTTAACAAAACTGGTTTCACAAGAATTATCTGCTAATGAGTGTAACTACTCGTTTCCCGGGTCCTCTGACCATTGATTTGTTAACTTCATACCCAATTATTTACCCATTTGATTCCACTTACCTACCCAATTTAACTAATGCAAGATGTTCACTCATTTTTGCACCTGCACTAATTTTCATTTTACTACATGCACAATTTCCTCTATAAACATATGAAACTGGCAAATATAGATCCTTTACCACAGTTAAGAAAAGTCTAATTTTGATTAAATAAGGATTGCATGGTACAAACTCAAAATTTCTATTATTTCTACAAGAGGTTCACAGACTTTCCAGCATGACTGTATGAAGTCTTCTTATATATTTTGTGAAGACGTCATAGTGAAGCAATGTGTGAAATTGTGTTCAGTAGTGTTGTTTTTTAAGAAGAGAACATTTTTTGTTTCCGTGCCAGAGGTGAACAGATTTCTTACTTTGCTCTTTTTCCCTGTCCATTTCAGGAAGATTATTTGTGATGAGAAAGGTACAGCAGAGGAGCCAGAATTATCAAATGCCCTGACGGAGATCACTGCAGAACACAACAATGTCATACAGACAAATATCACCGAGAGCAAAGCATGATGGGGCGGGGAAACCCCAGTCCATACAAAACATTTGCAGCAGCAACGGCAAGAAACACTGCAGGAGTTTTGATTTCCAGTGCCCTTAACTGCATATTCAGAACAACATACACCTGTACTTGTAGATTGATTCGAGAACAGTATGACTGTCATGTCATTTCTGATTTCATTTCTGATAAGTTTGCTACACCCAAGGAGTACTAGTTTATTCTAAAGGTCAAAAGAGATTTATTTTTATTTTTTTATTGTTATTTTATTTAATCAGTGAGGACAATTCAGAACAAACTATTATATTGATTGCTTGGTAAAAAGATGAGATTACACTATAGTTTCTATTGTGCTTAGAGTTTGAAGTACAGTTGCACATAGCATTGGATTATTATGGAAAAATATTTAAAAAAAAATAACTGACAATATAGAAATTATTTTTTTTATTTTCATGTTACACTGTTCAAATGTAAAAGTGTTTGCATTTTGTTATCTTGAGTTATAATTTGAGGGCTAGTCTCATTGAATAGCTTGTTCTGCATGTCTGACCTGCAAGTGGTTGTGACGTTTGGTTTGCAAGGTTTATTGTTTCACTTTGTCTGTTGGGGAGATGTTTTATCTCCCACAGATTCGCTGTCATTGCTTAAACATGGGCCTAAGTTCATTGATTTGATTATGATCACATTTGTTATGGCCATAAAAACACTATTAACCCACAGCCAGCTGCAGGGGGGAGGTGAATCAAAGAGAATCTTAGTACAATAGATTTATGTATGATCATATTTCTTCTAACCCTTGGCCCCTGTCGTGTTCCGGTTGAGGGATTAACTCTTCTTCAGGCTGATATCTGCCTTACCACAGTGTTAATGAAAATTAATATGTCTCTTAATAGAATAAGCAGCAGCTATTGTACACATAGAACACAACTTTTCACAGCGAGAGAGGGAGAGAAAAAATCCCAGCAGCAACGCTAATTGTCAGCCAAGGGTTGGAGAACCTGGAATCAAGTAAATGTTTCATAATCTGGAGCTAAATATATGCCACTTCTTTGTTTTGAGCATCACCTATGATAGCTGTCTTTTTTCTTCTTCACATGAAAGCATATCAAATAATTTCAGTTTTGCTTTTAAAGCAAAAAAAAAACAAAAAAAAAAACACCTTAAAAAGCATTTTTGTACTATTTAAAACTAGAAAGATTTATTTTCCGTTCCTGCCTGCAAGCTTGTGCACTGTGCCTGTGTGTCAATAGATTGTCTTGTCATCAGTTTCTATAATAATCTACATAGCTTTGTCGTGAGAGATTTAGCCTATTCTTTTTTATATTGTATCTTTAGAAGAAAAGTACAATGTATGGACTAATGTGGTCATTATAACACGTGTAGTGTATAAAACTGTCAATCTCTGGTCACGGCACTATATCGTGAAGGGAGGAGATGTTATGAGTCTTGGCATGAATTCCGTCAGTACTTCATAACGTGTAACTACAAGGCAGATTGACATGCCCGTGTTTGTTTGGGGCAAAGTAGATCTCATATTGATTTGATGAGTGTTACCTTTGGGCTTGTTCTGGCATAATTACACAATGTTTTTTTTTTTCCTCCCCCAATTGTTATTCAAGTGTTCTGTAATGTGGTCTATGAATTTTTTTGTTTTTTGTTTTTGTCTTTTGTACAAAAGCACTCACCAAGAGCGACTGCTTGTCAAGTTTAGGATACCATTCGCAGGGAGCAAGGTGGTCAACCTTACACAAAACGTGAAACATTTCTAAGTTAGATAGTAGTTGCAGCTGTAGCAGTAATGTAATGCCCGATGAAGTGAAGCAAGGTGTGTAGTATGTGAATACAGCAAGACCTTGTAATCTCCAGCTGTCACCAGACCACCGTGTTCCCTTCTCCGGGAGCTCCTTTTGGTTTTATTGGGTCAAGCTCAGAAAATATCTGTTGTGTACAGTCTGAGTGCTAACCTATTTACAAAATAAAACATGGTTTCTGAATCTAATATTGTTCTGGCCCATTGTTTAATTACTTTAAACGATTTCCCTTTACACTGATTGTACCCTGACATTGATTCTGTCCACTTATGGAGGTTTGTGGCTGTAGTAATATATTTTCGACACTAGGTGGCAGGAAATACCTTTTTGGTGTTTTTTGCTTTTCGCCATGTCATGGACTCATAGGATTATTTACAGAATGGTTGCATTGCAAACAGGTTTTGGTGGGTTAGAAATTCCCTCTGCTTACACCTCAGACACACAGGAAGAAATAAAGGAGTCTTACTTTATGAATGTTTGTTCAAAAGCAAAGTTAATAATTACAGGCTAAGTTATCAATGCCCATGTAACAGTAAGTACTTGATATTTTTGGCTGTGGTCTACCAGAACAGCAGCTACCCTCCATACCTCTGTTTGTGTTTGATCACTTCTCGTCAGTAAACACTGATGCAGCACTTCTGGTACAGACTAATGTGACTTGAATCCAGAAACTGCTGCTGTCGACACGGTGTGTCAATAACCAGAGTAGCCTACACTATGACCTGTCATGGTTTCCTCTTTTCCAGTTACCGCTGCCCTCAGTTGCACCTGGCTAATTTACTTTGCTTATCAGATCACTGATAAGTAGAAATTGGTATGATCTTTAAATGTAACACATTAATTTCGCTTCCCCCTCTAGTATGAGGCACCGAACAGGTAACAGCCTATCAGTCCTCTTTCATTAGGACAGATGCCCTGTAGATGTCTCTGTTTTCTGCCTGGATAAAGCCAAGGAACAGAGGACGATCATTCAAAGCCGTGACGTCGTCTGGGTGATGATTTGCAGCGGCGTCAAGCCGGACACAGACAGATACAACAATCCATAAGTCAGGAGATGTTGCCTTCAAAATAAAAGTACAATTTGACAGGGGGAGGGAGAGAGAATCAAGTATTGGGCTGTATAGAACAACAAAAAATGTAATATTCATTCAGGTCGATGTAATGCATATCAGTTTAATGTTCAAACAGAAGATTGGAAAACAGTGCAACATTTCAAAATCTCAATTTGTTGCCCCATTGGTTAAATGCAACATTGAGGTTATGGACTCATCATTTTCAATTTTCAGTTTATTTTCTTTTTATATATGTATTTATTAGTTAGTGAGAGATCAAATTACCCATACTAATTGTATGGGTATCAATTAAAATCTGACATTAGAAATTAACCTCTAAACCTCAAAATCTATGTTTGATTTTGAATTAGAAAATTAAACTGATAACTGTTACGCAGACAGGGAATCATTAAATAATTATGGAGAGAAACTCTCGGTGTAAAATATAAACTGAAAAACTTATAGGTGCATGGTAAACACCAGCCTAAAAAAAAGAGGTAAATTGCACACTATAAACATATCCCTCCTTAAACATATTGTTTATGGTCACTATTGTACTTTGTGCAACACATGGTCATCAATATGGGTTTTATTTTGAAAGTTCTGGCCGGAGGTTCTTATTTATTCTGTCTGACTTGACACTAGTGCCCGGGTGATGATTTGCTTACTTGGAGCAGGACTGAGTTTGGAGCGGGTACTGTGAAATACCTAACCATGATGTTGCCTGGATAATCAGCCGAAGACGTGAGGACATTGAGGTAAGAAGTAGTATGACAGCACACAGTTTACTTGTCTTGTTTGTCAGTGTTTCTCCTACTGATGAACGTATACAGGTGATACTGATCCGATGAACTACTTTTCAGACTGAGACTATTTTTAATCATTTATATTGTAGATATGAATGCCAGTTTCGCGGCGAGTTATTGCGATTTCCTCTGATACACGAGGTGTAGAAATTTGCCCGAAGTTTGCCCGCAGTCTGAATCGAGATTTTAAAAACTTGATTCATCCCAGAATATAGCCTGGTGTTTTCCCACCGTACTATCATTTGTTTTGTGTTTTTTTAAATAAATTAGGTCCTTTCTCGGGCAGAACATGCTACTTGAACATTATCAGCGGCAATAAATAAGCGCGATGTAAGGATTTGTCCCGATGTGTTAGACTAACGGTGGATTGTGCGTCTGCACCTGATGCGCTCTGAGGATGCAGCCTGTCAGCATCACTCGAGGGCTGGCGGGTGAGCGGTCCAGGAATATAGATCATATAGCGTTAGACCAGAGGACCCAACCAGTCTCATAGTCACAGGGACAATTTGGATATTTCAATGGTACCCTTGGGCACAAAACCCTGACCGCGCTTCACGTCCATGCTTTCATCACAGTCCTTTGATAGTTTCATAACTTATTGTGGCTCTTTATTATTAAAGTAGAGCCTCTTCATTATATTTAGCGCTACCTATTATGAACGTGTAAATGAACAAATCTGCCCCTCAAGGCGTTTGTTAACAGGATGCCTACCTGTTGAGGGCATCGACTAGATGTGTGTGTATCCATTCAATGATGGCATCCGTCCACTTTCAGTATGCAGACGTTATTACAGCGACGTGACCGCTCTCAAAAAGACCTCAGACTAAGCACCTGCAATGGAAACTGCTGCTTTGTTTGTAGCAACCTGTTGTTTGATATATCTTAATTTTAAAAGTAAATGTCGGCTGCATGACATAAAACAGTCAACATGTCATATCATAAAATATTTTTATTTCATTTTATATTTTATGACTCACATTCTTTAAATAAATATCCCCTGTGATTTCAATGAGAGTGTAGACTGAAATATAATCCACTGTCATTTACAATTGCAAGTTAAATGGTTGTACATTGTAAGTGAAACAGGCACTTATGATCTTCTACCCTCTCCCTTCCCCCACCCCCCAGACCTGCAACAAACTGAAGGCAAGTGGACAGCCACACCTCATGCGTGGGCTCACTGAGGATCCGAGTGGATACGGGTCAGACAAAAATGGGTGTGCTCCAGCTCCACAACCCCACTCACCCCAGCACGCTTCTGCAGCGGGCCAATCAGATGCGTCTGGCGGGCACGCTGTGTGATGTCATTATCACAGTGGATGGCCAGGAGTTTCCGGCGCACCGCACCGTCCTGGCCTGCACCAGCAAAATGTTCGAGATCTTGTTCCACCGCAGCAGCCTGCGCTATGCCCTGGACTTCCTCTCCCCCAAGACCTTCCAGCAGATCCTGGAGTATGCCTACACTGCTTCCCTCCAAGCCACAGCGGAGGACCTGGATGACCTGCTGTATGCAGCCGAGATCCTGGAGATCGAGTACCTGGAGGAGCAGTGCCTGAAGGTGCTGGAGACCATCCAGTCAGAGGAGAGTGAGGAGGTGGCTGTGAGGAATCACAGCTCTGGAGACCACAGTGACCACAGCCGGGCCAGGCACTGGAGGCACATGTTGATGTCCAAGAAGCATTCCATACAGGATGGAACCAAGTGCACCACGCCCACTGCTCTCCATCACCTGGCATTATACCACATGGCTGAGAGGAGCTCTCCTGGCCCAGAGCCTGAAGAGGCTCCTGTATCAAGCCCCAGGCTGGACAAAGAGACCTACATGGAGAGCATTAGCCCTCAACAGCCCCAGCCTCACAGTCCAAGTGTAGCCCAGGCCTCATCCCTGAATCTTACAAGGAGCATAAAGTCAGAGAGGATGCAGGTGGAAGACACCAACGGCTGTGAGGGCAGATCCTCCAGTGCAGGGGAGGGGAGCTGCATGTCAGACCAGCCCAGAGATGAGGGCCCAGGGACCCCCCTCCGAGGCAGCGTGATCACCAGCGCCCGAGAGCTGCATTCAGGCCAGGAAGATGGAGGACAAATGGTGAACTCTCTTGACAGTTTCCAAGGGATGGCTGAGAAACATCTGGCGTCCCTGTACTCTGGGCCCTCCAACCACACAGGAGAGGGGATGATGCCAGTATCCGTTTCAGTGGCCCCGTCCCTGGGCATGCCACTGGACCCTAGGACCTATAGTGGCCTCCTGCACCAAGGCTTGCTCCACAGGGAGCTCCTCAACAGACTGGGCCAGTTTGCAGCAGGGATGAGGCGTGAGGGCCAGGCTCAAGGCCAGCAGTGTTGTGGCGAATGCGGGCTTCAGCTGCACAACAGGCAGGCCATGGAGCAGCACAGGTAGCGTGCACCAGACATCTGTCACCACCGCAACATATTTTTTTTGCTCAGTGAAGCTTTTATTCTATACTGCAGATGTGTTTCAGTTTTTTAAACAATTCAGTCAATCCAAAAAAATACAAGCCGAATGAAAATGATGGTCACTTCATTCTTTATGAACTAGAAATGTGTTGAATTGTCCATGCCCATTTGAAGTGCTGGGATATGTGCAATTCCTAAGACAAGTCTAATAATCACTCTCTACTAAGACTAATAAAAGAGGTGCAGGATGTGTGCATGCATGTGAATGCAAGCGAAGTAGTTGATTGTGCTGATGAAAGGAATCTGACACGTACTTGATTCAAATGGTCGGGATTTTCGCTCTTTATGATTTTTTTTTTCAACACTAAATACTGTCGGAGTGAAAAGCTGGAAGGAGCGACATGTTATTTCATTCTCAGAGACACCTGCGCTCACGTTTAAACATCGAGACTTTTTGGGAAGTTTTGAATTAGGTCTTTGTCAAGGATTTAATATAAAGAGGCCTTGGTGTCGCTGCTATTTACAAAGCCAGTTTTTCTAAATTCTGTTTGATTATTTCTGCAGACGTGTGCTCACACAAGAGGCTGTCTCCCATTTGATGTGCATTCCTTTGCATCAGTAGAGAAGAGCCTCTCAACAGGGACCAGGCTGGATGGCTCAGCTGGTTGAACGATAACTTTATGACTCACTGTGTTTTGCTTTATTACTGTTTTTATTGAGCTTGTCAGTTTATTTTGTCATGTTATAGAAAACCTAACAAAGCCTACCAACTAGCGGGTAAAGAGACCCTCACGATCTCTATTACTGACTTTATAGACACGAACAAGAGAATCTGTGAGTTCGCTAATGCAACCGACCCATTAGTATCGAAGCACCAACCTTTACCCTTTCCCTGCCTACGCGAGTGGCTGACATTTCAGCCTTGTGCCACTCCAGAGTTGGAGTAACACTGCCCAATGAAACAGAGCATCCTGTGGGATATTTGGCGATGTGCATTGCTCACTCATGGAGACGGGCAGATGTCTGGAGGTTGAAGGAGTCCCATTGGTGGCTTTGCTTGAGGATATAATGAAGTTGCACCAGGTGTCTAACCAGGTCATTGAGCATACACCTGAGTTGTAGATTGACATTTTGTACTGTTTTTTTCCTGACAACTACAGAAATATATTGGTAACACACGTTTTTTTACATTGCATTGGTTAAATAGTCCGTCTTAGTACTGATTGAATGGCTGAAGCCATACCACAAAATTAAATGAAGTTGTGGTACTATTTATTAGGAGACTTAGATCCTTGGTTGACAAAACACTACAACTTTTACAGACTAGATCATCTGTTTTTTAAAGCTCTAGAACAATGAACCTAATGTAATGGGTTTTTTAGCATTTTGGAAGAGAACGCTTCATTTTTACATGTCGTCAGTAACCTCTAAAACCTGTTTCCAAAAAAGAATTTAAAATAAAAGCTTTTTTATCCTCACATTAATACCCATGTAAGGCATTATGATTAAAAAAACAGCTGGCCAGAAGTCAACGATCTTTGCAATCTGCCATTCAAATATTTAAACTTAAAAATGACAAAACCAGACAGGGTTTCTCGGACGCTGACACTGTGCATTTAGCTACAACATTTTTTCCCTTCAATATGGACGCAGCTCATTGATTTGGTGTTAGCTAATTGACATTTTAGGACTTTTTATTTTGAACATACAGTGTTTTTAGCATTGACTCCTAGGTCATTTGTTCTGCTGTTAGAGGGGGGATATAAGGATAACAGTGCAGATGTCTTGCATGCTTGGATGTGTGTGATATGATATGATGGGTTTTGCTGCCGGCAGAGGTTCAGCGAATCATCTTTTTTTTTCTCCTTTTCATAGCAGTTACAGGAGAAGTGCGCGCGCGTGTGTGTGTGTGTGTGTGTGTGTGTGTGCGCGCGCGCCTAGTGCCTGCTGCGCTGGCGGGTGGAGGCACGTGTATGTCTGCACTCTGAAATTAGCCAGATATCCTATTGTCTGTGTTCTTTTAGCATTCATGCGTTGTGATTCACAACTCCAAGGGCCTCTTACACTAATGATGTTGCATTCAGTGAGGGATTCTTGCCGGAATGAAAACATGCTCTTCTTTTACGAGGACAATGCTGCTGCTGGCTTTGGAAGACCTTACAGAAAAGGCACAGAAATGCAACACTTCTATTATCACAAGTCTGTTTAGTCTTCTTTTTTTATTCCAGACTCATATTAGTGTTGTCTTTCTACAGGAGGATGCATAACGGGGAGAAGGGCCACGGCTGTGAGTACTGTGGCAAGCACTTCCAGGACAGCGTACGGCTAAGAATGCACATGCTGTCTCACACAGGTAACCGTAACTCTCACACTCTCATCTCTGAGTAAAACCCATTTCAGCGGTTATGAAGCCTACTCGATAGCGTGGCCCCTCACATGCACCTGTTCATACTACAGGAGCCACACAATCCATAGAAAAGCTGATTCTGCTTACCCCCCGCCCCAGTATGTGCTGCTCCAAATACTAGGATCATGCTTTTCCATGCTTAGGCCTATGTACCGCTCTCTGTCTCTGTGTGTGTGTCTTCTCTCTCTCTCTTCTCTCTCTCCCCAGTCTCTCTGTTGAATCTTTTTCTGTGTTTTTTCGGAGACTCTGGCAGCTCGCCAGCTCTGCCCCTTCTGAGTGATGACATCATCAGCTGCCGGCAGGCCTGGGTGTTCTGCCAGTGTTCCGAAGCGTGTGTGATGGCTCGCTCGCAGATGTGTGTCCAGGAACACACTGTACCCAAATGCAGACTTAATCAGACCTGACTGCTCTCCCAGCTACTTT
>OOFE01027634.1:2051-23751 GCA_900323365.1 Monocentris japonica | reverse complement strand
AGGGTGGGGTGGGGGGTGGGGGGGGGTTGAGGAATGATATAGGTTTAAAGCAGACTCTGCCTACTATCTGTGGAGGAGATTGTGACGCAGTGCATGGGAAAGTGACAGAGACAGGCAATGTCCTCCCTTGTTTCCAGGGTCCTGTGTGATTGAATTAGATTCATTTCATGATGCTGCTGACGGAGAAGGGAGCAGGAGGCTTCTTTAGGCCCACCTTGCTGTGGATAGAAAGATCAAACACATCAACTGAACCTGCACAACCTAACAAGCAACTGCAGAGTAGAGTAGAAGAGTAGAAGTTTTCATTTGAAAGTACTGTACTTGACAGAGGAATCACTTACCTGAGCACTTTGTCTTTCAATGAGGGCTCTGCAGAGAAATAGAGTTGTAAAAAAGTAAAAAGAGAAAAAAAAAGAGAGAAGAAGAGACAGAGATATGAAATTGTGATTATCCGTAGCATGACAAATTGACCAGCCACTACTCATAATGTTGGGTGATGTTGTCCTGTGTCTAGCATGTAAGCAGGAAAGCAGGAGCATGCTAGTTCCTCAAGGTAAAGCTCCACTCACCTTTTTTCTTGCAGCAGTCTTTGCACTTCTTGCATTTGTACTTGCAGCAGAATTGTACAATGGCAATGGTGAAGAGGATACCCAGGATCCCAAAGCCCACAGCGATCCCCACTGCCACTGAGTTTACTGAGCTCCCTGTAAACAGAGAGAGGGGGGGGAGGAGAGGAGAGGAGAGGAGAGGAGAAATCGATCATAGTCATAGATTAACACATTTTCACAGATAGCCTTATGAGCATTTGAAGAGCAATAAACAAGCCAATCAAATAATAAAAAGGTCATTTTTATACTTGGTAGGGCAGACATGGTCATATTCCTTACACAATGATTGTAAATTGAAATAGCAGTCTGCCAGGCTACATGGGCATAATAGGATCAATTATTTATTTAGTTATTATCTGTCACATTGATTGACTATTCCACTCTCTGATGAAGTGAGATTGGAAAATCAATCTCTGGGAATGATACTGGCCTGGCTTCATCAGCATTCTTTGGAGAGACACTAAAATGATGAGTATGGAGGGGATTTAAGAGACCAAAATACAGCCAGCCTCTGGCACATGGAGCAGACAGGTGAGGTATTAACCACATTGTCATCCCATTGTCTCTTAACTGCATAGACATCAGCAGCACCAGATGGAGAAGGGCACTTTATAACTTTACTTTTTCAACTTTGTTAACTCACCGTAGTTTACCAGCATGCGCCTAATAGCAACTATACTATCTAGACAATAACCAAGAGTTTATTGGCTGTTATATTAATATAGTGGAGTTGCTTGTAATGTGTTGTGACGTGATACAGGCAAAACACAGAGCTGCGTGAATTGTAGCACTAACAACACAGTAAAGCATTAAAAGAATTCAAAAGAAGCGCAGTAAAAATAAATAGATAAATGGACTTATTTTTTCATCTGAATCGGACGCCAATGATTTAGTTCCCTGACAAAAAGGTATAAGGGATGTGAATAAATATTACATATCATCATTGGTTGAAATGCACGTAAAATTCAACACCAAGGCTGCGAAAGTAAAATGTAAGAAAAGCATTACTGCATTAATACATTACTGTGCAGCACAATTTTCAGTTTTTCTGCATTATTTTGCATCTTAAAAAGTAAATAATATTGTAACTTTACTACTCAGTTGAAAACTCTTACCACCGTTCCCCATAGTTGATTAGCCAGGAGTGACTGATGTAACCCCCTTTCTTTCTTTTCCTCTCCTTCCTCTCCTTTTGGTGTTAGCTTGTGTCAATCACGCACTGTCTTTATAACAATCTTTATCCAATATTTAGTCTCAACTGTTTAGCACCAAAACAGTCTATGCGCTCTCTTCCTTATTGTAACTTTTTCTTCGTCTTTCTGTCCATGTCCCCATACCTGGCATTCCTTTAAAACTGGTCCATCTTCTTCCTCTCTCCCGCCCATCTTTATCAGTGACTCTGACGAACATGGGCAGTCTTTGATTGTCCTTACTTTAACTCTGTGACACTGTAAATAGCTTTTGTCGAGGCATTGTCCCTTTTGTGTGACTTTCTCATTGAGGTCCAACAGGCAACTATAACAAACCAGAAACACTGAGTTGTCACACTCTCACTGACATTTTCACCAGGGATTCAACATGCTAGTCTTGTCAAATCTCAGGACAACCAACATAAAACTACTGCTACTATGTTATAACACTAAGTGCCTTTCGCTGATGAAATATGTCCACCTTTCCTACCCAGTTGTCTCATCATGTGTAGCTCATTCTTTCCTCTTTTACAAATAATTGACAGACAGGTAATTACACCTGACTCAGGTGGTGCTGGAGACTCCTGGGGGATGATTTATTTATTACACCTCTTGATCTACACCTCCTGAAATAGAGGTTCAGACATAAGGCACTATTTCATTCAATATAGACAATGTTTCAGCTGTATTAATTGATAAGGCAATTTTTTAGAATTTCTGTCTGTTTACATGTTTTATAATATATGATTGATGTCTCTTTTCCATTTACAGTATTGTGGAGTGGTAACATAATTATTAAAGCTGCACTAGGCAAGATTTTTATGTAAAAATCGTAATGAGGGCCAGAGGCTAGGACCCAATAGCAGAAGCACACGGGGGCAGGCAATTGAAGGGAAAAAGACTTTACTGTAGAAAACGCAAAAATCCAACGCTCATGAATGCAACAAAAAACAAGCAGACAAAAAGCTAGGCAAAAAAACTCACTAATAAAACCTACCAGACATAAACTGGGAAAACGACACTAAAGCAAACAAGAGTAACAAGGCTTGTCGAGTGGCTGTGTCTTCCAGGGAGTGATCTCAAGACTAAGCACTGAAATGAGAGCAGAGAGGGGTTTACACTGGGTCAGGTATGTACAATGGCAGGCAATTTTGTCCGCCTGTAGGTAACACTTCATTGAAACGTAAGTGCAAATAACTGGCCTTGTTGGTAGACAGGAGCATGCTGTGTGGAGTTTACTGATGTCACATCACATTTCTGGGTATTGAAGTTCAAATTTTTCAAACTCTTACCTCTCTTTGCCTTTTGGAGCCACCAACATGTAAAGTTGCCTAGCGCAGCTTTAAATGAACACCAAATATAGGTGTTGTCACTTAAACCATGGAGCACATTTTAAAAGAAAAAAAGCACTGTATAAAAACAGCTATTGACAATATGTCTAGCATTCCTGGGTCCATTTTGTTGTCTTTTTCTTGTGGATAAGTGGCCAAATGTAGACAACATGACATTACATCAAGATATTTGTGGAGTTTGATAGGATACAAATTCTCAACAATCTAAAACATCAACGTAAACATCAGGTTTCGGTGTCAGTCCCTCTGACTCAAAGAGCACGGGCTTCTTTCTCTCATTTTTCAACAATCCTACAGGGAGAAATCTATCATAGAAGAGGAAGAGATACTCAATTGACAGTAGCCTGCAATGCAGTGACAAGAGAAGTTGTATTACATGTAAAACCAGAGTTAAGTTTGTGTGATTTTGGATATTGGTTATTGGTGGATTTTCATTGTTCCACCTTCAATAACTTGTGAAGCAAACAACTAAAAGCACATTGAGGAATATTTTTTAGTGATTACTAGAAGAGGAAGAAGATTTTACAGCCACTGGTTTCAATATATAAAATCAATTGAATATATTAAATATATTTCCTCTGGATGAACACACATTCAAATTTCAACTCTGGAGGTCACATAAGAAATACATTTTCTCAAATATTGAAAACAGTTGTGAATTGTTCTTTAAAGCTAACTTTACTTTACTATATACACACTCACTCCTGTTACATCTGCTCTCTGGGGGATGTCGAAAGGCATTCTGGAAACGTAGGAAATAGAAGTACAAGGGGCAGGTTGAGGGGAAAGTCGGCACAATAAAAATATAAATTACAACACTTCATTACAAAGTAACAGTGTAAGAGAATCAAAGGGTGGAGTTTCCCTTTCAATAAAAACGTAGCTGATAAGGGATTTGCCAGTTGGGTTTTTGAAATGACAAGGAAATGCTCATTTGGTATGATTTTCCTTTTCTGTAATATCAATATCAAGTTTTTTCCACAATTGACAGGCTACATGATAAAGGTGCAATCCAAACTCAATACTGTGGATGACACAATTTTCCACCTGTGATAACCAGCAGGTGGACAAAGGAAAGATTCAGGAAATACAGTATCTTGTGATTTCTTGGTAATACGGCAGTAGCTGCTAGGAAAGAAGTTCTTGCTTCACTGGTAACCTCTTTATATAATCACAATGACAGCTTTTAGCCTACATAGCCTTCTATAGCATCAACCTGGGATGGTATCATATATCACTGATATAATACGTATTTTCATTTCTCAGCAGATAGAAATTCTTCCTCGTACTTCCTTTTATCTATTACCTTCAGTCACGTGCAGTGGGCAGTGACTAATCCATTAAAGATAAAGCAGCATTGTGTGTTCACACAGGGTAGTGACACACACACTCTAAATAAAGATTTTTAAACATAATTGTGTGTCTAGTCAGGGACACAACACATTTGTGTCAATGCGTGTCAATATATGTTGAATGAATGTTGAATGATGATACATCATTAAATCTAAATCAAACACATGAGAGCTGCCAAAAGAATATTGATTGCATGATGGACCCCCCCCATCAAATGATTCATTGACTTGACCTTACGTTTTCAATAGCTGGAAAGCCAGCTATTGAAAACGTAAGGTCAAGTCAATGAATCATTTGATGAATCATGAAAAGGACACATTAAGAATAAAATGGTAAGAATAACGTTGTCCTATGAATCAATATCAATATGAATCAATATCAACACATTGTATATGAATTCATGAATCTAGGTCACGGTTATCTCAAATGTGGATGGAATTAGACTTACAGTCTGACATGTGAACTGTTTCTTTCTGTTCAATTAAGTTTTTCCTCTTCTTTCTTTTGTTCTCAAAGATACATACATATTTTCAGGAGTCGTCATTCTCATTCTCTACTTTTGTATTTTTATTAAGAAAGTACCCAATTTAAGGTAACCTAAAAAATGGTTTTGTTATTAACAAATAACGTTGTTATGTTGAAAAGGTAACACAAACAACCCCCTTATTTAGAGTGCAGGCAGCACAAATGTGTTATTTATTAAGCAGATCTTTTTGTTTCTTTTCAAACTTATCCATGCAGAAATTTCATTTTCATTCAAGTCAAGTTGAATTTTATTTGAGGGGCAATTTTCTCCACATATTAATCAGGTTTTACAAAACAGAGGACAAAAGAGAGGTTGGCAAAGCGTTGTTGTTGGACCGGAACTGTGCGTGGGTGGTAGTGGGGGTAAGTAGTGTAGTGGCTTTGATGGTATATTGAGAAAGAGTGTGTGTGTGTGAGAGAGGGAGGGAGGCGGGGTGAAAAGAGAGAGAGAGACAGACAGAGAGAGGTGGCTCTGTGGAAGTGTAGGGTAGTGAGGTGGGCTGTATAAAGGGTGTTCCCAGTTTAAACAAGGAGAAGGGAAGGTTTAGCAACTCTTTAGAGAAACAGAGGAAATGAAAGCACAAAAGAGGGAGAGAGAGGCAGATGATTTGGGAAGAGGAATGTTTGCTGCAGGGAAAATCTTTACCCTGTTTGTATAGTTATCATACTGCTCAAGGATGAGAGGACGGTGGAGGGTGATTAGATAGAAGGAAACCAGTCAGATCTCTCCATGTTTTACTCACAGACATACACCAACAGAGCATATAGTCTAGTTTATGTGCCGTTCCAGCACTTGGCCAGCAGCCACTCAAGGACTGGAAACATCTCAAAAAGCCATCTGGACTCCAGGACAAGATACTTTTCATTTCTCCACCAATTTTCATACCAGTCCAGACCATCTGATCATCTTACAAAGACTGACAGCTCAGCACTTAACAGGTGAGGAAGAGTAGAGAGTGGCATGAAGAGTGAAGTATGAGCAACTGTGATTGTGATGACTTTTATTTTTCATTTACACTTTTCGCACATGGTTTTAAATGTCTAGATAATTATCGATATAATAAATTTATATTACAGCAACAAATGCCTGTGTGTCTGGTAGAGACAATGATTGGTTTATGAGTAGTAGACTGTGGTAGTTGAGGGGTGTGCTACAAATAAATCAGAAAAGAACTTTGATCCGCTCTACTCAGGAATTATCAGATTAAAAGGCGTTTTGAAGCCAATGTTTTACAGGGTGTCTGCAGTGCCTTACATCATATGGTCTAGACTCAAGGGCTTCAAAGGGCTTGAACACAGTTAAATAAAGCATTTCAGTTCTCAGTTCAGTTTCAGAGGTCAAACAATTTTATAGCAGTTTTACCACTAAGAGATTATCAATGGGAAATGAAGCGCTAGTTCACTGACGTCAATAGCTGTAGTAAGAAAAGGTAATAGAATTGTTTGAAAGGACTTTTGAATGCAATGGTTTTATTCCCCATTCTCTTTACGTATTTCAGTTAGCACACACTGATATAACACTATGAATTCTAGATGATTTCTATAATTCATAGTGTTATATCAGCGCAAATAACATAGCATAGAATTAATCTGTACAACCCAGCTAATATGTAATCAATCTAGACTTTGTGCTCTCCAGGAAGTCCAGCTACAGGACATACACTCTTACACACACCCACTGTGAAATATCAACACAGGCAGTGATATCAGGATCAACGAAAGGTGGTTTCACTGAGAAAGTGTTGAATGAATGACTTTCATTGCTTGATTTCTCTGATGTGGACTCTGATGTCTGTTAGTCACGCTGTCTGTGTGGCACTGTGATGTTTGATGGGAATATGAAACAAATAAAGCAGTTTGATTCTAGCAGAACAGCTCAGAGACATGGACGTATTGCATCTCTGTAGTCCTCTCATTCTCTCTTTAAGGTGTGTGCAAACATACTGTCAGTCACTGTTTAACCAGGTCAACTTTATGGCAACCTGGATTTCAACCAGGTTAAGAGAGGTTATTGGCCAAGAGAGACCGGGGGCGGCAGGTTGGCCTAGCGGTTAGGGAGACCAACCCATCACCAGAGGGCCACTGGCTCGATCTCCAGCACCACCAGGAGGGTGTATTCCAGCTGTGAGCTGGTGATTGGAAAAATGACTGGTGCCACAGCTACAGTGCCCACCAACACGGCTGAAGTGCCCTTGAGCAAGGCACTTAACCCCCAACTGCTCCAGGCACGCTGAAAAAGTGCATGTGTGTGTGAAGAAACAAATTCACTGCATGTATGTGTGTTAGTGCCAAATAAAGTTGATTTCATCAACCAGTGTTTCTTGCATGGAGAACATTCAGAGGTCATCAGCCTCAGAAAAGATCTATCTTTATCTCAGTATCTATCTATCATATCATAATTCATATATCATATCAATCCTAATTCTTTAAAAGACAGAACTGATTGTAAAGCAGCACCTATATATTCTGGGACAATTGATGAGTCCATTGACCCAGTTCTCCACAAGAGAAGAAAGGTGAGGTTAAGGTTCATTGGTTTTAATAGTCCAGGATAAGCAATACAATCAGTTCCTGTTTAAAACAATGGCTCTTTCTTTCTAGCCAACCTCATCAATCTACTTCTCACAATCCCTAGCAGCCTTCTTTCACTTTTTTCTATGTTCAGTCTCCCATAACATTTACAGTCACTGAACACTGAGAAGCACTGACCTAGTGGCTACAGTGGCCATTGAATTCTGCAGGGAATCAGGGGGGCTGATTGATTTATTGATTGATTGACATGATTGACATTGCCTCTCAATCACCTATATCTGATGAAAAGAATGACTGAGCCAAGCTAATCCTGCAAAAACAACCAGAACATTGCTGTAAATGTGAAGCAAATCAAATTTTGATGTCCTCATAGCAAAAGTGAATGTATGTTATTTATCATATTTCTGTTACACTTATGCTGTGAGACATGACATGGTATGAGTCACGGTTCCAAGTCGGACAGGAACTCCAGACTGATACCAACTGAGAGGGAGGCACACACAGGCAGCAAAAAGACACACCTCAGCCTCAGGGCAAGCTACTGCATACACACAACACCATTGTGTGTGTCTGTGTTTTGCATGTGTGGATAGATGCATAGATATGTGGTTGTATGTTTGGGTAAAATATGAGAAGCAAAGGTGCTCAGGAATAGAGATATGGAACAACGAAGACAGAGGGCCACAGAAAAAGAGATGGTGTGTTCATATCCACAGGGTTTGGAAAAGTTTGGAGTTAGGAGGGAGTAGGAGGGGAGACAAAAAGGAGGAAGGCACACAGGTAGAGAGAGAGAGGCGGGTGCAAAGTGTCAAGTTACCAGAATATTTTAGTGTTGTTTTGTCAGCAGGGACTGGGTCATTCAAAACAATTCCCTAAGGATCAGCAGAGCGTTGAAACACAAAACTACAAACCGGCAGTCCTTATTACAGCTTCGGGATTTCATAGTTAGGCAAGTCAGGCACCCTTCTGACCAGGTTCAATTACACTGCTGTACAAAGAAGGAGGGAGGGAGAAAGAGAGAGGAGAGGTTGAGAGAGAGACAGAGAGAGATAGAGAAAGAGAGAGACTCAATTGTCAGACTGGCCCGTTTTTAGAGTTTGAGAAGCCACAGCCAGGCAGCCAGAGGGAAAAGAGGAAGAGGAAGAAGGACACACAGGGAGAGAGAGTTTTTGGGGTGTCCCACCTCCAGAAAGGAAGGGCAGGGTTCTCTCTGTGCCCCGTGTCTGGTGAGGTGCATCTTGGCCAACCAAGAGGAGACGACTGCATCATGTGGGTGAGTGGAGCTGGAACTAAAATCAACTTCAATTTGATGAGAACATTTGAGTAGCATCACCATTGTTCATGCTGGCCACCAGTTTACATTTTCTTATCATACTGCAATACATACTACAGGTGTGGTGTGCTCTGTATTTGCTCACCTGCGCTCTATTGGTTTTTGCAGGGTACTGGTTCATGACAGTATCAGAGGTTGTCTGTTCAGTTTTACACTAATGGATCATGTGTGTTACCTGGTAATATGTTGTTGCTGCAACTTTTCTGTTCTGTTCTATTGATATTTTTAGGAATGAAAGTTATAGTTGTCTGTGCTGACTGCTGAGTTTATTAGGTCTAAGTAGGTAACTAGATGGTCCTTTAGTAACATTTGTTCAGTAATACTGTGTGTTTGTGTGTGTGTGTGTGTGCACCTGCTTGCATTCTCGTGTGTACAGTAACTCTACAGCAACTAATGTGTGTATTTCTGTCCACGTAAATGTGAATGTGTTTGTGTGTGCCTGTGAACATCTGTGCATGTACTGCACTAGTCTAGATCTCTGCCTTTGATTAAAGCACATCCAATATGTCAAGCGCAGTTTCCCAAAAGCCCTTTTGTGACATCTTCAGTTTCGAAGAACACAATCAAACAAAGCTGAGCGGTAGTACGGGGAGCATCTCATTTGAACAAAGGGTTTACCATGTCAAGGCTTTTATTTAAGCAGTCCCTGGCTGACCCAGTTATGCTTTCTCGTCGGAGCTGGAGCTAGTCTCACTCAGGCCTGGTCAGTTGTCAGGTCAGTTGTCAGGGGCCATGGCCCAACCTGACTCAAAAACAAACAAAAACAATCCTGGGATTAACAGTTGTACTCTTATCACACCACTGTAATAAGACGTGGCATGGACACACTTGGCTGATGGTATCTGGTCATTTTGAAACACTGCTCTGGCTCATCCATTACTATAGTCATGGAACCGAGGAAAAACTTTATTTTTCCCAGCAGGCACTATTCCTTTCCTGTTTGGACTAAACAGAACATATACTTTCATGTGTGTCTTTGTTTACTCTCAGCAACTTCAATTCTCTAGCCCTCTTTCAGGTTTTTCAGGTTGAATGGACCTCCCACTTTTTCTGTACTGTCTCACTCATCCCTCCTTTATTCCACAATTCCTCCTATTCAACTGATATAATGTAATTGGATGTTGACCTGGTTTCTATTTAGAGTTTTTTTCTTTGAGATCTCAGCCAATCAGTATCATCTGTATCTCTGTGCGTATGTGTGTGTGTGTGTGTGTGTGTGTGTGTGTGTGTGTGTCTGTCTCTGTGTGTGTGTACATGTTGTTCACATTCAAATTATGCATTTACATAGAGGATTGACTAGTATCAAACCTCTCAAGTCTGATGTCTTGTGCCCCCGGCATCAATGTTAAACTAAAAACTAAAAAAAAATTCATCTACACTAAATATCGAATGTCCAAACAGGAGGGAATTTCTGAATCTTTTTCTCAGTATTGGAAAGAGGGACCCTCTCAGAGTCACCTTACACCCTTTTACATAAAGGAAAAATGATATGGCTTACACTAATCATGTGAAACAGAATAGGATAGAGTACAACTCTCAGGTTACAAGGTGCTGAGAGGCTTAATGCAAACAAATGAAACACACCTCGGTTCAACATAAAGAGCAATCTGAGAAAGAGTTCACTATAGCACCCATAGAGAGAGGAACTAAATGCTCCAGTCTTTGACGCATGCAGTCTTTGTCTGAAAATGGACATGATAAGCACTTTGACCAGGGCAAGCACTTTGTGAAAATGACTCTGTCTTATGTAAGAGTGTCTGAAGGAGTTTCTCAGCAGAACTCTCGACATAGCTGATTCACAGAAGGCGAGAGTGACCTCCCTCCCAAAAAAAATCTGCCTCGGCTAGTGAACTTGTCCCACCACATTCTTTGCCCCCCCACCCTCACTATACGGTCTATTCTGCCTGTTCCTCCATCTCAGCCCTCATACTACTGTATCGTATTTGACTGACAAGAGCTAATTGGGGAAAATTAAATTCCCAAATTGCTTTTACAGCCTTTTAAATTCATTAAACTGACATTTTAACAAAGCATATTGTGATGAGCTTTTACATCTCTTTCACTTTAAAGTTGGTTATTGGCACTTCCTTTTGTTGAAAAAGTGATCAAGCACAGTAGAAAGCGGAAACGCTACATGTAAATTAGGGGATTTACTTGTAAATGAAAAGTAGAAGTGGGAATATGAAAACATTACATAACAATATTTCCATTTGTATTTCATCTATGGCTGTGGAAATGCTTCACTATTAGATGTTGTTTTAACCTAACATGCTATCAACTGAGATAAAGTTATGTTAACGGTCCAAACTCTGAACCCAAAGCTTTGCAAACAGAACAAAAGAACAACAGCAGGTAGCTGAAAGCGCTCTGCAAACCCTTGCTCTGTAACTATATACCATCTGCTAAAGTCCTCCAAATAGGGCACTTAGCAGCCATGCAGTGGTGACGGTTGAACTATAACACTAAAGGATGAGTCATGTTCGTCATTAAATAATAGCAGCAGACAAGCTATCTGTCTGTTAACTACAGTAATAATTTAGTACTGGGTGACAGATTTGTGCTTCATATAATTAATTAATAAAAGGAGACGTGTTGACAATAACATCCAAAAGGTGAAAGTGCAACAGCATAAAAGACTTCTATTTGACCACACAGGAAAACCCTTTTTAAAATGCTTTCAGATTTTGCTATTTTAATATTTGAAACTGTGGTAAGGTATGTCGAGATATGACTGGATGAGTTGATTCACAGATGGAAGTCAGCTATTGTAGAGTAATGACTTATTTAATTATCTATTATTAGTTTGATGAATTTGTTGTTTTCTATCTCGTAGTTTTTTGCTTTTACACGTGAGACTGATAGAATGGTGAATCTGCCATGTTTCAACTCACAAGTCTTTAATAGCGTCACAGTCAATAGTGATGTGAAACGTAATTGCTCCCCAATAGGGAGATTCTCTTTTGCTTTCCACCTTCCTTCAAGGAAGTCAGAGGGTCATCTACACAACAGTTCGCTTGGCGCTGGGAGGGATTCAGTATCTTGTTCAAGGGCACTTCAGCAGAGCGGACGCTTGCTGGCTCCCCACCACTCAATATCAGAATGCATCCTGTCCTCACATATCTATTGTATTTGAATGGAAGAGACTCTCCGACATTATAGTAGCTTCAAGGGTTCCCAATAGACCCGGCCACACCACACCCCACTGTACATGCAGAGTCCATCTATATCATGTCACGGTTGGGGAGCCTGTTTCATAATAGATTATGGGAACTGCCTGCAGCGCCTGCTGATCAAGGGTGTAATGTGACAACTTATAGTGGCACACTATGTTCCATGTGTGCATGATCCCTAATCCTTTGCCGTTACAGCCCTAATCAGGAGTAGACCCTGGCTTTGCACTCTATTATGCATTGGTTTTACATGTGGCTTGAGTACTGTACATACTGTACTCTATTGGATAGATAGACACACACATTCCCACACACAGTCACACGTGAACTTGTTGCGTATTTTCTCTCAAAACGAGCAATGCACACTTGTTTTGAGACCTGTGCTCTAACAACTTGTCTTATGCATCTTTGTGATTCTCTCTTCAGACGGAAACCCATCTGCCTGAGGAAAGCACGAGCCCATTGAATCCTAGGCAACAAAGTAAGACATAATTGGTGTTGGTCATTCAAGAATAACATGAAGCAAGATTTTGACGAACATCCTGTTTGATTCTTGGAGGTTGTTTTTTTGTTAGGTACTGAGAACTGAGAACAGTATTCAGAAGACACTTCTCTTTTCCTCTTGACTCATTTTCCAACCCTCCCCCTAAACATCCTTGTCTTTCTCCTTCTCCTCCTCCAATGATCGTATTACTCTTTCAATTCTATCTTCTACCTTTTCTATCACGATCTTACATCTCTCTGGCTTCACTCCTGCACCTCACTCCCTGTTTTCTCTCCCTCTTTCTCCCAGTTGTTCCACGGCCGGGGCGCCACAGAAGGCCCATGACGGCTCCAAATACTCAGAAGGACAAGGCGTCTAAGAGGAAGAGAGTGGTGCTGACTGTCCTGACAGTTATAGTGTTGTTGGGCATACTGGTTACTGCTGCGTACTTTAGTGAGTCACCATACGGACTGTGGCATTGTTGTATAAAGTTTGTTTCCTCCAGCATTATACACATAAACCACAGTGTGCTGTGTCAAACATGCCATTCTTTAATGATCCAAATCAACCCTTAGTGCTTAGTGGAGAAACAGGACAGGTATAGAAACTTCTGGTGCTAGAATTCAATCTTATTCACTGTGTAAAAAATCATTCAATCATTTACTGTCAAACAAAATGGCTGCCATTTTAATATGACTGTGTGTTCTGTCCTTCCCTTCCACTGTGCCACTCCTTTGCTCTCCAGTCAAGCAGTTGATTGACAGCAAGTATTTCTTCTGCAAGCAGTCAGTGAAGTTCATCCCACTAGATAAAGCCTGTGATGGGAAAGATGACTGTGCTGGAGGAGAGGATGAAATCACCTGTGTGTCTAGCTTAAAGGTCAACACTACCTTCCCAGGTAAAACAAACATGGTTTCTCTCTCTCACACTTGCTCGCTCGCTCAATCTCTCTTGCTCTCTCTCTTTCACGCTAAAAAACCGGACCCCTCTTTTCTTTCTCGCCCTCCCATTTCTCCATCCAGTGCGTCTGATATCAGATCGGAGTGTCCTGCAGGTGTACAGTGCAGGCGCAGGATGGAGGAGCGTTTGTAGTGAGGACTGGACTGAGCAGCATACACAGACAACATGCCAGCAACTGGGATACACATAGTGAGTTTACATCAATCAGGGACTGAGTATGTGAGATCCAACACCATAATACTAATTCTAACTAATGCCATTATACTACTGACATGAAGCCATTTTAGGTGCCTACATGACCATTACATTTTCCATTTACTAAATCTTAATTTGTTCTACTCATTCTGAGACAAATGACCTGAAATCAAGTCTAACATCTCCTCCTCCTCTGTCCTACAGTAAACCTCGCAGCACCACTATCCCAGTGCAGATCCTAATATCCTCCCTGAAAAAAGGACCGTTCACAGCCATCAGGCCTGGGACTAAAACAATGCCCATATATCAGGCTACCATTGACCGGTAAGAAAGGCAGGTTTATGGTATTTGTGTTGCTGTTGTTTAAGTCATGCTGCTTCTCAGACATTTGTAAAATAAGGTCCTTCAAATGTGCTGGTGTTGGCAGATGGCTGACTCACCTCTGAACTGAAAAATAGCCAGGGGCATGGAAAAGAAAACACATTACATGCTTTGTTCTCTGTACTTGTTTTTCTCCTTGTTACTATCTTCATTTAAGTCACATCAACATTTAAAGCACATCAATAAATCTGTCTTCTTATTCTCTCTTTATCTCTCATATGTTAACACTATTTATCTATTTCTTTGTGTCTGTATCTCATATACACATGAGTGTCTCTCTCATAGTTTCTCTTTCCAAGGACAGAAAATTCCAGTTTCTGTTCCTTTCTTGATAGGGAACAAGAAAGACTGGTATGTTAAGCAAACAGAAACAGAGACTAAGCTCACCATCGGGATAACCCCAGTAAAGTTAGGTCCATATGTGGGTGTGTATTCTGACTGTATGTGTGTTTGGTTAATTGTGTGGATATGTGTGTATATGTGTAATTGCACGTCACTCTATGTGTCTGATGAGTATCGTTGTGTGTTTCCTAACAGCAAGCTATGCCAATCAGGATCTGTGATATCCTTGGCCTGTTCAGGTGAGTCCTGTTTCTAGAAACCTGTTTCTACATTGACAGGCCTATAAATGCCCACAACAAGCATGAAAACGCATTCATAGAAACATACAGTCACGGTGCCACAAGTTATTGATTGAAGGAGCTGACGTATTTCTGCGCACATGTCAGTTTTGTTAAATAAACAATGGAAGTATATCATTTATTTGTGCATGTTGTTTATTTGGGATATCTTCATTAAGATTTGAGGTTTCCATAAGGATTTTATGAGGTTATTTCTCACTAATATATGAAATAGTGACCCCCTTTAGGGTTCACAAACTTTCATGCATGACTGTATAACAGAGTTAGTTACTTCTTACTTTATAGGAAGTGAAAAACAAAAAAATGGCTTAGGCTGATTGAATATAAGGACCAATGAACAATGGATCAGTCCACAAAGTATTCCATACTTTTAAAGTTTTAGTTTATTGGTTGAGATGGACCTCAGTAGTATGAATGAGTGATATCTCTGGAAATAATGAAATGGATGACGGATAATTTTGTTATCCCATTTTTTAGACTGTGGGCAACTGGGCTCTCAGGACCGGATTGTGGGGGGTAAGGATGCCGTCATAGAGGACTGGCCATGGCAGGTCAGCCTGCAGCAGAATGGCCAACACACTTGTGGAGGGTCTCTGGTAACACCGCGTTGGGTGGTCACTGCCGCCCATTGCTTCTCTGGGTCAGTATAGGTCTCCGTATAGATCTCAGTATAGATCTCAGTATAGATCTCTACTATTTCCCATGAATTGCTTTGAGCTTACGTTCTAACAAAGAAACATGTTCACACCTCCTCTTTGTCCCTCTCTTCTCTCCCCTGGGCCTTGCAGCAGTAAAAAGGAGTTGAGCCGCTGGAGAGTGGTGTCAGGCAGGACCTACATGGGCACACTGGGAGGTTCCTACGTGGACAGGATCATAATAAATGGGGACTATAATTCAGTACGGAACGACTATGACATGGCAATGATGAGACTTAGCAGCCCTATCTCTGTGGGAGGTGAGGAAATTAAAGTTGAATCTGTTCATCAACTATGATACGTTGATAGAAAACACTGAACCTATACATCACGTAGCACCTGTAGCCAGAAGAACTCATAAAAGCAGACTCAAGTCAATTGACTTTTACCATACACCAAGGGGAAGCAGGGATATTGTAGTAATACGCTCGGTAATATACTGTATCTGCTGCCATCTAGTGGTCCTTATACCAAATAGCAAAAGCTCAGTTTGCATGGATCTTACTTCTATGTCAGAAAATGTAATCACTTGGTCTTTGAAAGAGCCAAAAATTGTGACAAAAACAAGAAGAAAACAAATAATAAACATAAAACATTGTTTTCCAGCAAGCCGCAGGCCAGTGTGTCTGCCTCCTAAAGCCTTGGGGCTTACTGCTGGAGCCTCCATGGTGGTGACTGGCTGGGGATACCTGGAGGAAAAAGGTGAAAAGCAAACACATACACAAGCATGCTCTCTCTCTCTCTCTCTCTCTCTCTCACACACACACATACACACACACACACACCAAGTAAAGACACTTTTCATTGTCTTTGAAGCTGCCCGTATCATTCAAATGTGACAAACCTCTATTCTCCCAACAGGCAGGGTATCACCTTCACTTCAGAAGGCCAGCATCCCTCTGATAGACCGTGTCCAGTGTTCCAGCCCTACAGTCTATGGTATTGCCATAACCGCCAGGATGATCTGTGCGGGTTTCCTGGAGGGCAAAGTGGATGCCTGCCAGGTAAAGGACCATTGATTCCAAAAACAATCAATATGTGTTAAGAGTGCCAAAGCAATTCCAAAGTATTTGGTATAGACCTGTTCATGAAATAATATATATGTTTATGATGGGGCACCTTTCGATTGGGACCCATTTCATTTGATACTGTTGACACTCTGTGTCCATATATATCACATACAGTATTTGAAGACTCTGTTATTATACTCTTGGCCATCCCAGGGAGACAGTGGGGGTCCTTTGGTGTACATGTCCTCCTCTCGCTGGCATCTGGTAGGAGTGGTGAGCTGGGGCATTGGCTGTGCCAGGGAGAGAAGGCCCGGTGTCTACTGCAATGTGGATGAGCTGCTAAACTGGATACATACAGTCATTGAGGTATAGATATGAGTGCGTGAGTGTGTGTGTCTGTGTGAACTGAACCGAACTGAAGCAACAAGGCCTTGTCTGGATTTCCCACAGCATTTGTGTGTATAGCAACTAAAGTAATTCTAAGTTTAACTTGACAATTTAGTCATACAACCACATGACACAGTTTTATCAATTGCTGCTTGGAGTCAATTGTATTTGAGACTAAGTGAGACACTTTGTTGATTTGGCAAAAACTACACAAATCAATAAGAACTATATAAACCCAGCCCTGATTACGTTTATTTCATCCCTCCAGAAAAACCCCTGAGGCTTTTCATCCTGACAAACAGCCACTAGACAACTCCAGTCTGGGTGGCAGTAGACATACAGACTGTGAAACTGAAAGGAGGCCTTGGGTTCAACAGGGAAGGCTGTCAGAAGAACAGGAAATCGACCTCCAAGTGAAGCTACAGATGCTTCTCAGCAGCAACACAGATTAACTGTCAACCATATGTGTGTACACTGCGTATATGCCTGCATGTACACACACACATACACACACAAAGCATTTCCTTGCTTTCATTAGAGCTTGTTTCAGGTATGGATTGAGCCATTTCAGGTTCTTGAGTATATCTCAGGGGGTAATTGTGTTAATGTAGCTGTCTGTCACTGGGCAGGCTGGGTTCTTCATGGCAGAATGCTCTGTTGTTAGAGCTCCAATTAACAAACTACACAGGACCCAATTCACTGTCTTATTTCATTTTTTAAATGTTCCTAAGATCACATACTCTCAAATTAAAACGGAATATTTTATCATCGGCAACCATGAGGACAACACTCAACACTCGACACTGAAGCTTTCTAGGCCAGCAGGTGTGAGCCATACTTGACTGTGATTTATAGGTGTGCAATGTGTTATGATGAAGTTTCAAAATCATATTTGAATCATGACTTTGCTCTTATTATGCAGATATAGAAACGTAAACGGTGCTCCCTGTTTGAAGATGAAAGACTGTGCCATAAAATCTGTGCCATACTAACGCCAGTAGGAGTCAGTAAAAGGCCTCAGCTTAATATCAATAACTTCCGAACTAAGGCCAAGTCCAGGGGTTTAAAGCAAGCATGGTGCTCTGATTCATTTGATGTGATGCTTGATGTTGGTCCCATTTAAGGGACCATTGCACCTTTTTACAGCACGTGTGCCTCCGACCACTTGATTGATTTACATGAGCACTTTAAGTGGAGAGTCAGCATTACTTTACATTATGTGCAGATGCTAAAAGTAAAATCCAGTTTCAAAGTGTATTCAGATGTCCAGTGTGCCCTCAGAATACCCATGCCTAGGCCAGGCTATTAATAGTAATAGTCATTGGCTGAGTTTTCGCCTTGTAAGCCGGAGGAATATAATATATTTCTAATTTCTTGAAATTGTATTGTGAACAGGAAATCTCTGTTAATTTCTAATAGGGCTGCACTCAGGCAAAGTCCCATCATTATTTCCTCATTTTCAAAATGATGGTTCCGTCTGTGGTGAAGTGAAAGAATAGATGAATCTGCATTTTAAAGTTTACTCATCATTCTCGGGTCTATAAAGAGTGATACAAAATTGGCACTTCTTGACTTGAAAAAAGTTCAAGTGAATTACATTTTGTTTCACTCAACTGTATTGTTAAAAGGGTTTCCTTTGTAGCCCTGCATATACTGTACCTTAGAGGGACTGATTATGTTTGATTGTACATATATTTTTTGCTGGTGTGTTTTATACGCGTGTAAATAGGATGTACAGATTATAATAAACAAATGTGTTCTTCTTTGACTTGACTATGGGAAAAGACAGCACGTACTCTAGTCAGTTTACCAGACAAAAGTAAAATGGTTACATAACTGGTTGGCCTAATACCATTTGCTAGTCTAAATGGTGGAAAACGCAGCCCCTACTCCTGGGCCAGATGGGTCAGAAGGTCATCTGAACACAGTGGCGCTCTGAAGAACAAACACAAATTCTAACGGCACTACTGATCTATAAATTGGCCATTTTGGTAGCAGAGGACACTTGGAGTATCATTTAATACAGATACAGCCTCATTCTGGGAAAGAGGTTTTCATATCGAGAAAATTCCAAGATCAAGATCATATACACACACACATACCGTTAACTCTTAGTCTGGATTCACATAATAACCTTGGTTTAAGGATAAGGGGTTTAACGATCAAAATATCAAATCCTGCTCTAATGAAAAAGCGTAGAGCACTTTGTCTAATAATATAAATACAAATGTTCCTAAAAATAACTGCTATTATTCCACTCAGTGAGCTCCCACACAGCCATTAGTATTCACATAAACAAAAACACTTTTCAAACACATTTCATTTAGGGAACACAAATTAAACAAATCATCAGATTTTACTACTATCTACTGTATGTTCACCCAGAATACTTCCCTTTTGGGGCTTTTGAAAGTATTTGCTCTTCATAAAACACTGGAAGCCAGCCTAGACACCCCAAAACAGCTCAAGTACTCCAGTCAACGAAAATTTGGCCAAAACATAGGAAAATACTATGCAACAAATTCAGTCATTATAGACAGGAGAGGGCTACGCATTGGGGAGAAGAGGTGAGGAAAGACACCAGAGAATGGAGGGTCAACAATAGGAGACACGTGGGAGAAGGTAGTAATGAGTGAGGCTGACATATGTTTTGCAAATGTTTTTCTTATGATGACATATTACTCTGTACCCTTTTTCAGATACCCTCTCACACCACCCATACTTTTCCGACTGGCACATCATTTTGACACAAGGCTATTTCCCCAGCTGTACACCCATTGTCTTTAAGTGGGGCACAGAGAATATGTCACACAGAGACAAAGAGACAGTTGTGTGTGTAGAAAAGAACCCTTTATTACTTCATGTCAGAAAATGTATGAGTCCTACACAGGCCAATAACAAAACCCAACACTGGCTAGTGTCGCCATAGCAGCTGGGCTCTACCAATTGGGAGTTCTGTTGTTGGCCAGCAGGTGACACTGTGAGAGCGGACGGCAACTTGAGTCCTGTCCAAAAGCCACCCTAAACTCAACTCCTAAATCATAGCCCATCCCTTCAACCAGACCTGCCACAGCATGCAGAATGCTTCGATAACTATAATCCTAAATGTATAAACCAATGTAATTATTTCATATCAACATAAAGTCGGATGAGTGCCAAATCACTTGGGAGCCCTTCAGAACAGGACTGCTACAGCTCACTAGCCAATCAACATTTACAGTTTTTCAGCCAATCAAAAACATGGACAGCTGTTATATAATGAATGGAGTTAAGGTTATCGCCGTGCACGTCTGCTGGGGGGTTTAAATGGATCATCCTGGATTGAGAGAGAAAGACAGAGACAGAGAGAGATCGATTGAAACACTTTCATGTTGAAATCAGAGCCAAGTAGTTCTAAAAAGGAAATAAGGATTGGATTTTTGTCATTTGAAGAGTGGAGGTACACCGTTTTGTTAGAGAGAGACACCTGTTACACGCTTTAGGACTTTAGGACTCTTCTCACAGAACGGCTTCACCTTACCTCATCATCGTCACTGTCATCAAATTCGACCCCTCTAGATGATTGGCTCTGGCTCTGACTCTGGTTGTGAGAGCTGTGCTTAGTGGAGGAGGAGGACGTTGTTCTAGGGTAAGAAGGAGGATGGAGACAAACTATGAGGCTAGATGTATGTATGTGTGTGTGTGTGTGTGTGTGTGTGTGTGTGTGTGTGTGTGTGTGACTAGACCATAATCCAACAAACATAACCATACCTTGGCATGGGTCGGGTAGCTTTCATTACAGGTATATCTTCATCAGAGTCATCAATGGTCATCTGGACATGGATAAAGGATGAGAGAAAAGGTTGGAGGATGGTACAGTTCAAGTATAGATTTTAAAAAAGGAGGTGTGTATGTGATCTAATGTGTGTGTGGTGGTTTCACTTACATCGTCTTCTGTGTAGGATTTGGCGGCTCCGGACCGAAATGGTCTCTGGGATGGAGCTTGGAACGCTGAACCGTGAGACAGAAGTGTGGAGAGAGAGATTGAAGGAGGTGGTGAAGTGAAAGTGAAGAGGAAATGGAGAAAGGAGAGGCAAGAGGGGGCAAGAGTGGAAGTAAAAGATTTTAGTGTTGATAAAACAGAATAAAATTAGAAGCCTTGGACATGGCATATCAGTGCAGTGTACATTAACCTGTGTGTATACAGACCGATACACACACATAACAACACACCCCTACTGTACCTTCCATGATGTTTCTGCTTTGAGTTGGGGCTGAGGATTTCTGGGAACGGCCCCGACTTGTTGGCTTTGGTTCTGGGGCAGCTGCACCTGGATGAACAGATAGCATATCAAGTGACCTAGCAGCAGCTGCAGGGGGCCTATTGATCCCCACGACAATATATTATTTATTGAGTCCATGTTTGAAATTTAGAGCAATTTACTCAAAGTGTTTAGGCAGAGTGACAGCTTTCAATATTGTGGCGGAGAAATGAGACTTAACATAAATGCCTCCCCTCCCAATTCGATCTATTCTATATAGATTGTAATTGTTTATGGATACCTCAGTCTTCTACCTTTTTATTAAGCCAGGTTTCAGTGAGAGCCAGGATATCAGGATCTGCCTGAGAAGCCAATATTTTCAGATGAGCCATTTTTTGAAATAAACTTCTCATGTCTAAATGTAGAAAGCCTGTGCCTTTTCTGGTTTTGAAAGTATCATTAAGGTGGATTGTGATAGACTCAATTTGGGGACGAGTAAATATACAAGAAAGTTTGTAACTGGAGGGAGAGAACCTTAGGATCCTTAGTTCTGTCAGTAATATGAGTTGGGATGGAGAAGTGGCGGGGTTTGATATTTTCAGAATTATAGCTGGGGGGCCTATTGCCAAGAGGGATGCTAAAC
>OOFE01027624.1:25122-36804 GCA_900323365.1 Monocentris japonica | reverse complement strand
CATAAAGGTATGAGTACACACACACACACACACACACACACACACACACACACAGAAAGAGAGACTACCAACCTTAGACAGAGCAAAGCCTGTGTTCACACGGAGAGGTTCTTCCATCGTACTGGCTAAGGTGACACAGCTGGAGCTCCCCAGCACTTTCTCACACACTCTCACACACACAGAGCCAAACACTCTTTAACGCACTGACGACAGCAATCACACCCTTCTCTCCGCTGTATCCATCTATCTTTCTTGCTTGTGCACAGCAGAGGCAGAGTGAAAGAGAAAAGCAAGGAAAGAGACATCCAGCTCCCTCTCTTTCAATCTCTCACTCTCTCTCTCTCATCCACCCACTTCGCCTCTCACTCTAGCTAGTGTTGAGACACGTTCTCCTAGCCAAACGCTCCTATGCCTCTCCAACTGAATACACACCCATGCCCTTCTCTTCCTTCTTGCTCTCTCTCTCTTTCTATCTTTTTCATTTGTGCGGGACATGCATTTTTAATTAATCGCCTGCATTTATTTATTTATTTATTTTAGTCTCTTTCTGCAGATTCCAGGCAGATTAATCTCATGCAATCTGTTTGCTTGGCGCACAACAGCGAACGAATCAGATAGCGAGAGAAAGAGGGGTGAAAGAGAGAGAGAGGCATGGGAAAGAGTGAAAAACAAGACTAATTATCAACTGCTCCAATGCCTCAGTAGAAGTGTGTGTGGGTGTGTGTATTAGAGTGTGTGTGTTACATATGCACGTGTTTGTGCGTGTGTATCAAAGGGATTTAACTTGGTGTAATTAAACTGCCTCGAACATTAAAGAAATCTAACCACGATCACACAGCCAGCCACAATTACTGTATTTAGGGACCCTAATACTCAGTCAGGAACACACACACACACACACACACACACACACACACAGCTGCAGTATAGTCACAGCGTCTGTGGTTATGCATTCATCTCCTTAACCCTTCTGTAACACCACATCAGGGTCTCATAAGGCCTCGTTATTCCATTTTAGTCAAAGCCTTGTTTCTAGATGAAAGGCTGAAAAGGATGACGGCAGGAAAAAAAGAGAAATGGATGGGGGTGGGTAGGAAAGGAGAGAAAAAAAAAGAATGTAAAGCTGAAGGAGATAAGATAAGAAACAGAGAGAGATAGATGATAGATTTTGTTAATTCACATTAAACAAATGCTTCTTTGTTTTCATCTCCACCCCTCATATCTCTTACTTCCTCTCAGTGGCTCACAGGGAATCACACGAGTGGACCACACAGCTCTTTCTCTCTTTTCGCTCGCTTCCTCTTTTCACACACTCCCACACAAAATCCTCTCAGAACATTGGAGTCTGGCTACCATCTCACCCATGCTTTTGTGTGTTTGAGTGAGAGCATCCTGTACTCACTCTAGCTCCCTCCTCTACTGGGAGCTTCTGCCTTATTTTCTGGCTAATGTTCAACACCCTACAAGCGCTGGAGCCCATGTTGTCACCCACCACCTCAACATCTGTACTCAAACAGCATGATGGCTATTTAGAAATGAATCATTCACATCGCTCTTTGTTTCAAAAGAAATCTACTACACACACACACACACACACGTACACATACAGTCACACACACCAACACACCTGCGGGGCCCTCCCTCCTCATAGGGAGGAATGATGACCACTTTGACTGTGACGGATGTCCTCAGCAGGTCAATCATCTGCTCGTGAGTCAGCGTCACCGCGGCAACCTTGCATATTTCCACCAATCGACTGCCCTGCCTCAGCCCTGCCTGCCAGGCAAAGCCGTATTCCTCCACCTGCATTGAAAAAACCACAAAAAAAGTCTTGCCACCTGTACTTCAAACAAGGACACTGTGTAAAGACAATATTCTTTTCAAATGAGATGCAAACTACTGCAATAGTTTAATAGGACATGTGGAAGATGGACATCTGACAGTACCTCAGCCACAGTGCCGTCCAGGCGGACGTGGAAGCCCAGTTGTCCGAGTCCATTTCTCCTCAGGGTCATATCCACTGTCTCGCAGCCCACTGTCAACGACTGGTCAAGGAGGGGAAACGATGAGGATAAAAAATTATTAACGTTATTTTAAACACTGTAGCACTGTGAAAGATGATTCTTCTTTCGGGGGGCGGAGTCATGGAATGAAATACACAACTTTATTATCATGCTTTTAATGTCCATGATAAATTAATATTTGTAGTCTCTAGACTCCTTTCAATATAAATAAAGCAAAACAGCCAGAAAAGAGAAAATAAAATAAGCATTTGATGTCAAAGTTCACCATTCTGTAGATTTAAATCTGCAACAAGGGTGTCAAATTCAAAATTTCAAAATTGAAATTCTCAAATTTTCATTCTGTATGTGCAATACCAGGTGACAGCTGAAATGACTTTAAACATAATTTTGGGAACTTTATGAGCCTCCAATATGCATATATGTGGTACCTCTGTTGGATTAACACAAAGGTCTTGGAAATACCTTCTCCCACTACGTTTGCCCATTTTCACTTTTCACATTTTCACTTCTGTTCTACAGTTCCGACTCTTGATAGGAAACAATTTTCCAGGTCACAATCCATCAAATCTCTCATTATCATCATCGTCTCTCATTACTGCTACTTGCATACAATTGTACCTCTTCGTTAAAAAGGTAAGGTATAAAATATATTGGAATACATTTAATGGGCCTGAAATGTAGTTGGAAAGGTTATTAGCTCTGGATTCACACTTCTTGTGACTTTTACAGAATGACCAGATTTTCCTGGACCATTCAAAAAGGACCCTTTCCTTTTTTTCCAATTATCTTCACATTTGCCTTATGTTCTCCATTAGTGGGAAATTAGTCTCTGAATTTCCAGTTTTTCCAAGATGGGAATCCTGTTGAGGAATGTAAAATAACTGCAGCTGTGGAATTCCCACCAGGCCTAAGAGGACCAATTGGTCAAATCGTAGAGGTGTTATAGGGTCTTGAAATCTAAGACAGTTTTGCCAATGTCCAAGATACAACTATCAGAAGTCATATATTAATGACTCTCATCAAGGTCTTTTGAAGATCTTGAGTATAACTGTAAGGATTATATATTTATATGTAATCATATATTTTTGGCAACCTAAAATGACAAAGACCCCAAAGGGAAAACACCTTCATATCCCCTAGTCTATTAGTATTTGGTCCAATCCCTGCCAGCTCTGCTCTCACCTTTAACCTCTGCACAACTTCTCTGATGTCCTGGGCACAGCCCTCTGGTACGCGCACTGAGATGTGGTCTCCTCTGCCGTAGAAGATCTTTAGTGCCAGCCGCTCAGGCGTCCAGCCAATCACGTCAGCACAGAAACAGTTAAACACCACCTCTTTGGTGGAACAATCTATCAGGAGGACGTATTCAGCTGACAAACCCAAAGCACAGGCGATCTCTGTCCCGCCCCCACTAAAGTCCTGGGCCAGTACCCTCCAGGCGACAGACCCCGCAGCCCCCAATTCTGCTCCCTCTCTTGCCTTAGAGCGTTCACGTTTTTTTGACGCGAGGGAAATGAGGTTGTTTAGTTTGCCGGCAGAGTCGAGCAGCGTGCTGCTGACACAGTTTTCAGCCAGGTCACGCAGGTACTCCTGTCGTGTTCGTGTCGCCATGGTGTGGAACTTCTGTGACTTGTGTGCTGCAGTCTCTGCATTGATGACTTTGGCCAGTAGGAAGTTGCGGAAGGTTTCTGGGTCACGGAAAGTCACACCACTGGGGATGGGTGGGCCGAAGGGGGGCACGTCCTTCATTCGTGTCACAGCAACACTGAAAGCAAAGGAGTGACAGACGATTTGAAGAGCAGTATGAGAAATGGTCATTACTGTACTGTAGTTGTATGTATGTGTGTATATGAACCTGTGTAAGAGTGTGTTGTACACCATCCATTTACCTGTACCAAGTGTTTTCAGAGCAGGGATTGTGCACACGAACAATCACAAAGACGTGTTGGAAGTGTGAGCGGATATTCTGAGGGGTGAAAGGCAGTGCTCCAGGCTCCTGGAAGATTATGGTGACAATGTCGTTCCCTATGTGCCTCTTCCTCAAGAGCTGAGGGAGAGGAGAGGAGAGGAGATTGTGAAAAAGAGGAGGGATGTCAAGGATGGACAGCCAAGAAAAAATGAAAGAGATAGCATGTGAGAGGTAGACAGAGTAAAAAGGAAGAAGTAAAGTGAAAGAGACACATGGGGTTGAATGAGGGAGAAAATCAGTGGAATGACAGAGAGAAACAGGAGAAAAACGTGAGAAGTAAAATGAGAAGGGATGGAACAGAGAAAAGGGAATAGAGGGAAAGCAGGGAGAGATTAAAAAAAAACAAATTAAAATGAGCGAACAGCAATTGGCACTGACACTATTGAGTCACCAAAGGAGAGCGAGGGCGAGAGAGAAAGACCGACAAGGGACGTGAGAGATGGAGAGATACTCTACTGTTGGAAAGCAATCCAAACAACAGCTCTTTATGCAATTTGTTTTTTGACTACTGTGTGAATAACTACACTTTGTGAGGCTATTTGTGTCTATGTGGTGTGTGGGCTATTTGTGTCTGTGTGTGTGTACTGATTTGTCCATCTATCTGTGTCTGTGTAGGAGACATGGCACCAGGCTGTGTCTGTGTTATAATGCTTGCCAATCCTGTCTTTTACAGAAGAGGGAAGTGTGAAAGTATCAACATACATATAGATACATTCTGCTGGGTGTTTCACCGGTGCCCTTCGGACCATCCTTTGATCATACTACGGCATAATTTTGGGTAAAATGATAATCCAAATTATTTTGCTAGTTTATTATTTGCTAGAGTCTTGATCATTTGAGGAAGAAAGTAATTTTACTGCACATTTTGTATCTTATACCAACATTGTGAATATTTACTACTACAGTGGACATTCAAAATGAAATGAAATATTGAAAGATTCTACAATTATTGACTGTGGAAACTAAAACTGCAACATACAATACTACTCAATTGTGCAGCGTTCGCTTGTGCTCTCCCTTTCCTCTCTCCTGGATGTAAGAGCCTTCATGACAACTGCATTTTAGCTGCTTTCTTCTCCTGCCTCCCTTCATCCACTGCAGGTTTTGTTTTTAAAAATGGCAGATGCTGCCACCTAGAGGTTCATCTGAGGATGTGACTCCTCCCGCTGCTGCAGTCCCTGAGCCTCTGGATGGAGTTATTGTGCTGTATATAAAACCATACTCAATACTTAGTGTACTGTACGCTCATATAACCTGCTCACCTCAACACGTGCAATTCTAATATTATTTGTTTACTTGCCTTTTACAAAATGTTTAAAGCTTTGGTGGGCAAGTTTGAAGAAAAAAAAGAAATACAAGCGTACCTAGCCCCCCTCTCCCCTCCCTCATTTGGTTAGACAAAATTCATTTTGTAAGCAGATAGAAGAGCAATGGTGCTAATAATATCAACAAGATTTTGACATATTATCTATCCATGTTCACCCAACTTCGAGATTACTTTTGCTCAATGCAATCAAAATGTCAACTTATAAAACCTACCTATGGCGGCTCTAACCACCAAAAAAGGCTTGTTTACAATAAACGATCGCTGTAGGTTCTGCAAGTATAGTTCTCTAGTTTAAAAGGTTACTTCATGACATTTTGATAATCAAAACCTACACGGAGGAACAAATGACTTCTCCACCATAGCCTACACTCTTCCAGTGATAGCTGACACATTACAAGTGGATAACCATGAGCACCCACAAGGCCTGTATGAGCACAACATGTATTCACCCACGTGAACCTCCCACGCACTTATGCAAACTATTAAAAATACACACACAAAACGTTACCGTAAACACAGGTCACTCTCACACAGCCCATGAACACAGTGCCCGAGAGAATATGTAGGAAGGCAGCTTTATTTAAAGAAGCAAAAAGAGGGAGAAAGAGAGAGAGAAAAAAAACCCCTAGGGACTACTGAACCCCACCCAGCCTTGATCCAGTTATGAGAGTGAGAGACAGACAGAGTGCGAAAGAAAGCAGGAGAGTAAGAGATGACAGAAAAGAGAACAAAGACTATAAAAACACTAGAGGCATAATAAAAGAAGAGGGACACCCTATAAGAGGAGGGCGACACCAGTCATGAGGTTCCATTTTATGAATGCTTGCTACAGTTTATGTCCCCAGGCAAATGACAGAGGCTATAACTAACCACACAGACTTTGAAAGGCTTTGGGTAACAGAGGAGGATGGTTATGGATGCTAAGATACTTTCCTGTCTAACTTTCCCTCTGTTTGTCAACTATATGCATCAGAGCTTGACCTGTGACACACACACGCTTCTCTGGTAAGCATATGGCACCAGATTATGGTGCCATATGTCAGAGTCAGGCCAGAGTGCTCCTGGGTAAGCTCTTACCTGCTGTGGGTTGCTGGGCATGTATGGCAGCATGGTGGACACGTGGAACATGACCTCATAACCCTGGTAGGTGGTGTACAGGGAATGGGTGCCCGTAGAGTCCGCTGGAGCAAAGAGAAGAGGAGGAGAAACAGAGGGGTGGAGGGAGGGAGAGAGAGAGAGAGACGCTTTAATTTTCTGTGTCAGAATTCCTTATTTACAGAAGAAACAGTGTGAAATATAATGGGTGAGCTGAGTGAGAGTCCAAATACTTTCCGGTTCTAGCAGATGCGTGGACTTATTCCCAGGACTCATGGGAAATCAAAGTAAAGGAAATCCTTACAGTCGAAACTAACATTTTGCTTTTCCTGGCCAGTGATTCTTAGGTCTCGGCATTGCTTGTGGAGACTTACTCTTGGTGTCAAGCTGGGCAGCGTACTTAGTGAACCCTTTGAGGACCACCTGCTCCCCTAGGAGCTCCAGGAAGGCCGAGAAGGCAGGTGACGCCTCCTCGTTGTTGTACATCTCCTCCTCTGTGCTCTGGCCTGCACGGCACAGCAGAACGCCCACCTTGTGCTTCTGACTTAACTACAAGGCAGGGGAGATAACATTCACATTACACACACATACAAACACACACACGCCGGCGCATAGACACGCACACAGCTGACACGCCACATTGTGAGCCTTGTCCTTCCATATGCACCTTAATGTCAGGACAGATGTTACAGATCAGTGTTTCTTATAAACGAGCATGACTACATGGTTGTATACACCACCTGCGCAAATACAAACATACTGGCACAGCACCTCTCCACCTTGCACGTCTCCCTCCATTAAATAAGAGATGAGATAACATGGCTAAACATTAAAACTTTTAAGGCTACACACTCAAGTACAAACACACCACACCCTGCTCCCATTGCCCTCAGTCTAATGTTAGACAGACATTCTGTGTCTTGCTCAACACACTTGGAAAGGACACATGGCTGCTGCTGGATCTGATCTAACCTGTGACCTTCCTGTTCTCTCTAACCTCTCACTAACTTGACAGGAACTTGATACTAGTTGCTAAATTTTATGACCAATTACATTATCTGTGGCAACCCAGCGTTGACATATTACCTAGTGCCAGCAGAAGTAGTAATGGATATAGTAACATTTCTATTACACAAGTGCACAAAAATGTGAATGCAGACACACAAGCCTCAACATAACACATAGACTGCAGCTCTTAAACTCACCCCCTGTTCGTCCAGTTTGAGGAGTTGCTCGGTGACCTTAGGTGTGCTGAGAGCTAGTCTCAGACAGGAGACGTTGAGCTCAGGGACCACCTGCTCCAGGACCTCCTTGAGGGGCAAACCCCGCACCGTGCCGTGTCTCCCCGTGGATGCCACCGCATCCTCCAAGATGGAGCCTCGCAAGGTTACCAGCTATATGCAGGGGAAGGACAAGGGATGTCAAACTGGAGATGATGCATTACCAGGTCGTAAGACTGTAACTAATCAAAATTAAACACAGCAGGTATGTTCTGTCAACTTGCTTATGAGCTGAGCTGACCAAGGCTGCGCAAGTAGTGGTGCATGTGACAAAAACGCAGGAGGACAAACCTATGTTTTTGTGGCCAATCAGTAAAAATAATAATAATAATAATAATAAGATACTTTTATTGATCCCTGTACAGACATTTTCTTTTCGCGTGTCCTCCTCCACAGAGCGCGGGGTCAGCTACAGAACAGCACCCTTGGAGCTGGTGGGGATTCAGTGTCTTGCTCAAGGGCACTTCAGCAGGGTAGATGATGGGGATTTAAACCTGAGTGAGTCCTCCGGCTGAAGGATGGCCTCACTACAATGCCCTGCTTCCCCAAAGCTAAACTTTCCTTCTCTTCCCAAACACACACAGACTACAGGTTCTCAATGTGGTGGTCCAGCTATTCTGAGAATTCATATTCTCCTCAGTCTTCTGCTGCCATGGAGTTCTGCTCCTTGGAAATGGGAAAGTGACCTGCTTCAAAACAGTGGGACTACAATAATCTCAGGTACAGATGGGAGGAGTGGGCTGTGTTTTCTTTTCAACGCACGCGCACACACGCACACACAGTCTTGAGTCTGCCACAGGGAAATAAAGCCAGATTGACACAACTGAAGCTATAGAGCTATGGTTTTAACTAGTCAGCTCCTGTGTGACACTGGAGTGAGTGACTGCAACATGTTGAGCTAGAATGTCAGAAGGGTATGTGTATGAATAAATGTGTGACGGAGGGAGAGGGAGAGAGGGCAGGGAGGGGGGAGGGAGAGTAAGAGAGGTTTTCCCACCTTGCTTTGTCAGCACTGTAGCACAGAAGTAAATGACAGACTTTAAGGGGACAGATATTTGAGAGCAGTTGAGGCTTGAGCGGGAAAGAATAAAGTCTGCAATCAATCTCTCCCTCTGTGGGAACAGTAGGCTTGGGTGTACTGGCTGTGTCTGTGAGCTGAGCTTTGTGTACTTAGATGGCAGAGCGGCTTCATTGTTCCACCAGAGCTAAGGTGATGAGGCCAGGCAGCCATGTAATCCAGCTAAAACCAACACAGCGCCAGCCAGAGAGAGGAATACACTATATTTTTGGACTGAAGGAATACACAGAGCAGAGGGAAAGTCTTTACTGTTTGTCTGTGAAACCTAGGAAATGCTGGAGGTGCAAATAAAATATCGAGTAAAGCAACCTAACTATTGATAGAGCTCATATCTCTCTAACATAGAGTATGATATCTTAAGCCGTCTAATGCCCACCATTAACTAAACAACAAAAGTCACAATAGTCACAGAATAATACTAAAATGACGTTTGCGATAATTGTGCCTTCTCAGGATGAACTTCAGCAAAGTAATTAATACTGCTCACAGTCGAGCAGTATTGATATCAAACAGGTTTGATTGTATCGTAAGCAAAGCTGCATGGCAGTTTGGTGTGGAGTAAAGACTTTGAGAAACATTAAACTATACTAAACTAAACTTGAACTAAACCATTAAAAGAGATTGAAAAATAGGTCCCTAATGATTTCATGGCAAGTTATCCATAAGTAAGTAGAGTGCTTCGGTGATGAAACAGAACCTGTGAGCAGGTCTGGATGGTGAGCTAGCCTAACGTTATCTTAAACTTGACATTATTCCCATGTGGCGACATACAGCAGGTGTGCGGCTACAAAAAAAGTGAGTGAACAAATTTTAAATCAAAACTCTGTTCACACAGTACCCGGTTCTATACATGAAACAGCATTAAAAATGGGTAGAGTGACACATTTCTTCGAAAGATGTATATCATTCAATTTAGCATGCTTGGCAGGTAATGTCTGAAAGTTTTCCAGCCCTTGGCAAGTGAGCCAAAAAGTTAATTTCAGACACAGCCTGTGAGAGTAAATGACCCGTCTGTAGGTGAGTTGGAGCAAATCAGAGAGGAACCGTACAGAATCCCAACAAGCTCTTTGTAATCCACAGCCCATCGTTTTCAACATAGTTGGGTGTGCATCCCATCAGACCAGGCCAAACGCTTTGGCCTAGACAGCCAGTGTTTGGCTTGGCTTTGTTGTGTTAGGCCTGGGTAGGTGGAATTTTCCACTGGCAGAAAAGTGAGAGACTGGAGTGAGGAGGTGAGGGGGAAGGAGGGGAGGTTAAAAGGGAAGTAGAGAGGGTAAAGGGTGTTAAGGAGCTAGCGAGGGCCATAAGGACAGAGGGAGAGCCCAGAAAAAACACCTTGTGCACGCTCTTGTTATATGGATCATTCATTCATCACTATATATGGATCACTCGGCCACTTACAATTACCATCACTCATACATCCACACGACATGGTCAGGCACAAGCACAGGCCTGTAGATTGTTTGTGTGTGTGTGTACCTCGCTTGTTCTGACAATGAGGCGGTACTGATACTGGTCCTTCAGGTCTTTGGTGTCATCTAGTTTCTCCCTGCGGATGCTCACAGCCACTGGGCCTAGCTTTTCATCAGTCCCAAAGTAGTTTGAGTGCTCTGGTGGGACACAGGGGGAGGCAGAAGACAAGGTTATGGTTCATCCTGTGGAGAAAGGGGTTCAATTCACGTCTTCACATGACGTTGTGTTGCGACCACATTGATGGACGGATATGGAAAGAGGGGAAGGGGTGAGGGTTAAAGAGGTAAAGAGAAAGACAACAACAAAACCTTCTAGAGACAAAGATGAAAGACAAAAGGACGCAGCAAAATAAGAAAGACAGGAACTTGATTGAAAAGAGGATGCCAGATCTGTAGGAGCAGAATGAAAGTGTCAGGAATGACAGAGCAGGAGGGGACAGGAGTAAGGCAATGACATTGTGCATACGCATTATCTAGTAATCAATACTCAATTAAAAAATCTATTCAACTAAAAGACATAACCCGAGGACAATGATAACTGTAAAGGTGAGGAAAACTTTGCTCAGTACAGATTTCCCTCGTCTTGTGTGAGGCTAATAGTCTCATAATACACAAATAAACAAATTGAATCATGGTTGTACTTTTCCCCAAAGAAAACAAAATGTTGTGTTGTGATGTGATGTGTTATGCAGTTGCAGGAGCTTAAATAAAAAAAGAGGATATGAATGAAATACAATTAGACTATACTCAAACAATAACTGGACTAAATCTGGAACTGGAATAGGACAGAAAATTGTCCTAACTCCTGTTATTCCAGGAAAGAGAATAACTGTGATATCATGAGTCAGTCATTAAAATGTTGGGGCTTATTAGTAGCATTAGCAAGACACATTCATACTAGAGGCTGTGACAAGCATAAGCTATCTACACACTTTACCAGCATCTTGCATGTCCTCCTCTAAAGCTCCACAGCTAAGCCAAGCTAATGCCATGGCCATGGGCTGTATGGGAGTTAAAAACACAATTTTACAAGACACTTGAGGAGGAATCCAGCTTGACAAGTATTCCTCTTCTAATTTAGGAGGCTCAGGCCTGCTTAGCTTCCACACCATTTCCTGTGGTGGTGAAAATGTCAGCTTTTTGATGAGGCTTTCTTACATGCACAGAGGGTACATCCCAGTACACACACACACACACAGGATAACTCATGTGCCACAGTCACTTTCTGGGGTGACTGTGGCAAGCTGGAGAGGAGTCAGCAGATGAACATATTTTTGGAATGATAACCTTTAGCTGTGTGGCTGCAGGCGCGTCTCTCTCATACATACTGCAGACACAGACACACACACACACACACACACACACACACCTGCTCTCACCCATTGCATTCTCAGATGCCACAGGATGACAAGTTGAGAGCGTAATGGAGTTACACAA
>OOFE01027624.1:0-10909 GCA_900323365.1 Monocentris japonica | reverse complement strand
TGGGCCCGTGAGCGCACCCTGGCCTGTGTCTCTCCTGCCTCAGCGAGACTATTATCCACACACACACACACACACACACACACACAAACACACACACACACACACACACACACACACACACACACACACACACACACACACACACACACACACACACACACACACAGAGGCACGCACGCATCAGTCAATCACTTGTTAGTCTGGTGTGTCACTACAGCAGATAGCAGACATAAGGTACAGAGCAAAGAAAGCAAAACAGCAATAATCACACAAACAACACACAAAGCTCATGCTTTCTTGGAATTACTGAAAAACACTTTGTTAACTTTGTTCTTTAAAAGTGTGATAAGATAATGATGATCATTCTGTCTATCTTTTACTGCTTTATTTTCCCCTGATCTCTCATCTGTCTGTCAAGAGTTTACCCTCCTCTGCTCAATTCCTTCTCCTTACTCCCTCTGTAACAACCTAACAACCACGTGCCATGCAAGCGTGGTTGCGTGACGACGTGACAAAAACCTCTGCAGTTTTTGTTTCCACAACATAATCTGGTGTAGCACATTCATCATCTTTTAACAACTCTTACACTACTTGCATTTTTTATAGATGCTCTTCTAAAATAAGAGAAGGAGGCAAAGTTGTGGATCTGTGTTGTGGAAAGACATTTCAGTTTGACCTGCAATGCCTGAGCTCACTGACATAGTACGCCAGCAGGGGTAGCCTGAAAGTTTAAAGGGTAAGCTTAACTGTATGGTTGGAAGGTAGATAGGTTCATGTTCAAGTCTGTGTGTGGAAAAAGTGAGTTCCTGTATGAGTGAACAAAAAGGTGCAGGTGAGTACCAATACCTTCCTAGTTAAGTAAGAGGAAGAGCCCATGCATTTATACTTGAGGCCTGCATTTTGCAACATCTTTGGTGTATATCATAGGGGGAATACGCAATCACACAGTCATTCTCTAAACACACAGCAATTCTCCTGGCTCACCAAGGCGTAGCACATGGCGTCAGGTGGGTGTCGGCAGAGGGTCGATTACCATCTAGATAATGTTATCTACCTACCTGCTGCCTATTGCTGGAGACCAGGCCTGCCTTCTGTGTGACTAACAAAATGCTAAGCGGTGATGCATTCCTGTATGGTGACATATAGGTCAGATGCAAGGGGTACTGTTTAACTGAAATGCTGCTGTCACACCAACTTGGTGATGCCTTGATCCTACCTCAGGGCAGAAGGCACATTCCTAACATGAGCGATGCTGCTCGACAGTAAAGGTGATGGTATGCAGAGGCAGAAGACGAAACTCAACACTTGAACATCAACTAATCACGCTAGGAGGTTAATGCTGTCATAACAGCATTCCTGACAGCTGATGATCGGTTCAAAATACATAGGCCTAGTTACAGTGACTCAAATAAAAAAATCTCAGTTGCACCTAACAACGTCTTACTTAGACTAGATAAATGGAAGAGAAACAATAATAATACTTGGTTGATCTCTGTAAGGAATATTCTCTTTTCGCTTGCCTCCCTCCACAGGGAGGTCAGAGTGCAGAATCCTCTACAGGGCAGCAGCCCTGGAGCTGGTACCGATTCAGTGTCTTGCTCACCGACACTACAGCAATGCAGATGCTTGCTGGCAGAGGGCCTTGAACCCGGGTCCTCCATTACAAGGATGGTCTTCCTGCCTACTACACAACCCCTCTGCCCCTAATGCAGACTCCACGAGCATTTGCTCATCCACTGTGCAAGCAGAGGTGACGAGTCAAAGTGACAAAGTCGAAAATGGTGAGGAAATGAAGGTTAGCTGATGCCAAATCTAGTGCTGCTGCCACAGATGGGAGAAAGTACAAATTTAACACCCAATGGCAAAAGATGTTCCTCTACATGTCCTAATTCTTTTAAAATTGGGAGCACTATGAAAAAAATCTTACCGTCAAGCCCTGTAATGTCATTATAACGGCAACCCAGACAGCTGATGCTGAGTGTATGACAATACTCATCATTACAGTTACAACTACTCAAATGCTATTGCTTACAATATACCTTACTTAGTTAACTTAACGTAAATGGAAAAGAAATAAAAGAGAGATCATAAAAAAAACAAAAAAAAAAAACAAGCAGTGCTGAAACCCTTCCCCTCTACTCGTGGCCTCAGGCTGGCCCTACCCCCCTGGGTGTGTGGTGGGACTGGGTGTGTTTCCGTGTATATGTGTGTGCACTAGCGACAGGTCCTAGGGTGCCTTACACCACCACAGCTGCTGCAGCTCCCAGGGAGGTGTCTCAGGGGAGAACAGTGGGCTACCGCTGTTCCACATGGATTAACCCGAGGCCCCTGCACATGGACCATCAGGGGAAAGACTCCGACACACACGCACAGCCACATGTACACACACGTGCAGCTCTCCAAACAAACACGTACATGCATTGAATCATTTAGTTGTGTCCGTCATCTATTGCAATGATCTTCAAACGCTTTAAGCAATCCAGTTGTCGTTTGCCATGCCTTTTATTTTTTGTTGGTTTGTTCTTTTCTTTTTTCCTTTGTTTGCTTTGAGGTGAAATGTTATTATGAGCCCACTTTGCACTAATTAATAATTGCCACTGTGGTGTTTTTGGTGGGTTAGTGGTAGAAACACAATACTTTACATCTGATATCACTAAAAAAAAAAAAAACATAATTGCAGGTATTCAATAACCCATGACAGGCTGTGGTACTGAAATTAAGTTAAGGTGTGTTATCTGCCAAGTACACAGATAGTCAGCAATTGTTTAGTTGTTACATACTGTGCCCCAGTTCCAGTTGGTGGTAGATTAGGTTACATTACAACTCCAGGATAGAGGATTTCATAAAACTACTGTAGTTTGCTACCTACTGCATTCATTTAGCTTATACACTTTGCCTTTTATGAAAACTCCCACATAGTGAGGAATACAGCAACGCCCAAAAATCCTCCTCACTACGTGGGATCTTTCATGCAGATTTGACTATTTTTGACAAGCACCCACAAAAGACTGCTGGCACAACACCAAACTTAAAATCACTGAATTTTATGATTGTAACTCATTTTATTTATTATTTTCAGAACCACACACACACACTACTACTACTACTACTACTACTACAACAATAATAATGCAGTTGCACTTAATCTATTAGAAATCATTCAACAAATAACCTAAAAAAAATAGTTCTGATGTGATAATATCCAAGTCATAACAAAAACAACTCAATGTAGTTTTACATTGAATGCCTACAATTAATATTTTTTAGTGATATTATGGGTAAAGTATTGTGTTTCTACCAAAAACGATATACAATGTTTAACAACATAATCTAAACCATGCAGTTTTTGAGGTAAACACATTAAAATAACTTACTTATTATTATTTTGGATGGAGTCAAGGTGTCAGAATGCATGAAAAGACACCAAAATAAAGCTTGTACAAGTTCCCCCTTGCTCCCGCATCCCACCTCGCCCTTTGGCTGGCTACTAAATGTGCTTGTGGGAAACACTGATTTTATCACTTTGATTAATCATTAATGACAGAACTATTTATTGAGGAAATTATCTTGCATTGTGCAGAGATAACTGGCACACTATTAAAACAAGCACACTATTGCGCTACATCTGTGGCACATGCATCCATAAATGCAAATAATATTGAATTCATGTTTGGCTAGAATACATTAAAAAAATAAATAAATAAATAAATAAATAAGGCAGTTGATTGTGACTAAAGGGTTTGTGATGACTATTGCCATAATCCAACTTAAATCTCACAAAGAAACTCACACACAAATCAGTGGTCAGAGCAGCAGAAGCTCTACTTAACATATACCCCCTTTCACAGTGGGGCAACGACCTGGGAATGATCCATGTCAGGCGTTGGTGTGAATGGGTCTACAGGGGTTATCAGATGTGGGTCTGCGACCCTGCTCCCGACATGGGAATAATGTGGGTGAGATGCTGCTCGGCTGCGGTATGAACAGGGGGACCACATTGGTTACGATCAGAGGGGCATTAGTATAAGACGTAACCGGCGCTTAATACAAATGCCTGCAAGCCAATTCACAACAAGAACTGTTTCAACAGCGAACGAAGAGAAAGAATAACAACGGAGAATTGGAAAGATTCCGAAATCAGAGAGCTCCTGTCCAATCGTGGAGAAGAAGAAATAATAATCTCGAGTGTAAACACACTTTGAAACATCCACTTTTAACATCGATCTTGTTCGGCCCTGCACAGCAGTGGCGTATACAGATGTAAATATGGTGACATGGGTCTTGTGCGGTCTGGTCTGAATGGCTCCAACATTGGAATAACCCGTGTAAATCCCGGGATTTGTATGTGAAAGGAGTAATGCACTCCTCTTAGCGCCTGCAGGTAACAATTCATGGTCTCTTCTCAAGCCAAGGTCAAGGAGCTGCCACAGTGGCATGACAAACAGCCCCATCATCTCTCTCAACAGGGCCACAGTAAAACATCTTTAATGGGACCGTCTCTCCAGTGTCACTCAGCATGTTGGCCAGGCCATTTAAATTAGGTTTCAGGCCAGAGGAAGTGGGGGTAGGGGTGAGTCTATTGCCTTTTTTTTCTCAATGTTCTTCCTGTAACCAAATCACTCCAGTGACAGGCTAATGAGGCTAAATGATGATGAAGCTTCAGGAGGAGAGGGCCGCCAGAGGGAGAAGAGAGGATGTGAAAACAACTGAGGTTTTCTATTGAAGTCTCACACTTTTTTAGAAATAATATATTTGGCAGACGAAAGCTGGCTTCAGCATTTCATATATCCACTGGGACCTACAGTACGGCTTGCTGTGCAATTAAAAACATCAAAAATTCAACTGATTTGACAACAATGGCAATACAGCTTACATGTAATTACAACAATCTAATGCTATATTCATCCCCGCAGGGAAATTGTCTTTTGGCTTACCCCCCTGCACAGGGTTGTTGGTAGGATTCAACTGCTCAAGGTTTGCCGACAGTGGGTTTTCCCCAGGGCTTCTGGTTGAAGTATGGTCTTCCTTCTGCTGCTGCCCCAAAATCTACATCTAAGATGTTATGCTGCTGCACTCTACTGACTTTAACATACACATAAGCTTGCATTTAACAGCCCCCTGATCAGACTTCCAGCCAAGTAACCAGACTTAAGAGTCCATGCCACAACTTCCAGTGACCAGATCAGTGAAGTTCAATCACAGATTAAGCCTCAATCTAAAATTCCTGAAGCGCATCCCTCCATGCACTACACTGAAAACAGATTATCCATAATGCTGGCGCAGAAATGAGCCAAAAATGGTGTTTAAGACTAACGAAGGGATCTGGCAACTGTAAACACTTTCTGGAGAAAAACAGACTGAAGCGGTTGGCGTAACATGACTTCAGAGGGGAAAAAGATAAAGAGTAAATAATATGTCGTACTGTACTGATTCTGGTAAGGCATCCTCCAGGGAGGTCAGAGGGTCAGCTACAGAACAGTACCTTCAATGTCTTGCTCAAGGACACTTCAGCAAGGTTTGCAGACATGGGGGTTGGACACTGGGTACTACAGGTAGGGGACAGTTTTTATCACCACTAGGACACCCTGCCACCTCAATAGATAGGAGCATTCAGTCAAGCTTCTAGGCCGATATATAAACTAGATGCATTAATACAGAAATGGTCATACACTGTCAGAAGTCAGAAATACTGATGGAAACCCTCATTTCCCAGTGTCAGTTGGCCTAATCAATGAAAATCATCATCACAGAGTATTTTTCACAAGTGAGAAAAAACAACGAGACAACTCCAATGACAAGTTTACCGAGAAAACGCGCATAACCTCGATTGCTAAAGCACTCGGTGGGAATAAGGCTTCTTTTAAAACACAAAGGAGCTGAAAGTACCTTGAGTGCCATTTCCCATTAATTTTGTTTTCAGACGACTGAATAATGAGAACAGACACTGTTGTTCTCTTTTCTCCAACTAACTACGAGTGATGCATCAACAATAGCAACAGGGCACAGTATTAACAAGGGTCAAGGGGTGTGTGTGTGGTGGGGGGTTACACAGATCCAGCCAGTCTTACTCTCTCTCTCACTCTCTCACTCTTCTTCCCCTGAATGGTGCTATTGAGAGGAGGCAGTAAGGACCCTATTCTATGAGGACTTTGTGAGCTCCCAAAGGAATAAGTGAGCTCGTACAGACAAACATGCCTCTTGCAGATCACTTTTCCCCAGTCACTGTCTCCTCTAGAAGGATCTTGTCTCACTGTAAACGCCTGGGGGTAAAAGACTGGGGGTTAGAGTTTGCGTTTGGCTTGAATCCTTCTAATAAGGGCATTTGATAGCTAAAAAACACTTGAAAATCAAAGAAATACATAACAATATGACTTGAAACAAAGAGTCTTGCCTCTTTCCTGGTCTGGCTCTTTGAAAAATACCACTGCAGCTGCCTCCACCCAGCAGTTGTATAGTTGTGTGGCCTAGATAAGCTCAGCCGGAAGAGAGAGAGTGGCATGGCTGGGAGATAGCGGTCAGAGATGGAGATAATAGTGCCCGCTGGTTCCTCTGATGCCTGTGAAATGATGGGAGTCCTCTGGGGTTTTCTCCGAAAGTGTATGTAGACAGTAAATGTACTGTAACTGGATTTGTACCACAGTCTGTGGTTTGGCCATGACAAATGTGGGAAAGGCTCGGCCTGTTGTGGGACGATGCGGACGTAATGCAGTAAGGTCACATAAATCACTGACGTTACAGGAACAAATATGTGACTTCACCGCTGCTGAGGTCCAAGCTGATTCACTGCAGTTCCTCTTCTGTGAACTGAATAACCGCGAGAGGAGGTATAGTTTTATAGGTTTCATTTTGCCTTTTCACATATAGAGCAAAACCTGACCATTGACTGCCTGAGATTCCTAAATGAAAGGAGACAAGTACACTGGACTGGATAACACGATCACAAGCACTGGATTCAACTGATGCACTTTCAGGCAGGACAGGAAATTCAGGCAGCACTGTCTTTATTATAGGTTTCTCACAACACAACGCAACTCATGAGGGGTAAAGCGTGATTGCATTTGGAAGAACCAGCCTGGGGTACTGAATACTGAGCTGTTGAATCTCTAAAATAATGAAAAGAGTAACAGCTTAGTGCCTGTGAGACAAGGTGCAAATCATGGCTGGCTATGCCTCATTCCCTCTGCTGGTTGTAGAACCAGGTAAGAGTGTGAATTTGTTCCCGCATCACCTCTCAAAAAGTTGGTAGATATGATGCTAGCAGTAATGACTCCCTTCCACTTCCCAGCAGGACAACAAGTCTATTCCTCTCACACATAACACACAGATCCCAAACATACCTCTCTGTGTTTAATCATCAAACTCTTCCCTTCATGGCTTGAGAGTAAGAGCTGACCTAAGTTACCAAATATTCTCAGAAAGTAGCTTGAGAAAGATCCAGGGCTGACTTCGTGAAAGAGAAGTGTGCTTAAAGGCTTGGTCACATCTGATTTCGCCCAATGAATTATTGTTGCTCTTTGCAACAAAAAGGATATTGTGTCATGTGTGATAGGGTGGGCCTTTTTGAGGAGGGCGCCACTGTTATCTACTTAGTGGGTTAGCTTAGCATCATTCTTGAAAAGGAGAAATAAAATTGTTGTGTTTGCGTGTAGGATTTTGGTTGCGATGATGCTAGCTACTAGTATGCTAGTTAGCATAAGAGACTGCAAGCCATGCAGCCTCTCTACTTTCCTTATTTTTGTACTTTTTGTAATGGCGCTGCAATGCTGCCACCATTAGAGAATCCATCTTTCTTTCAGAGCTCAACATGACCGAAGCAGAACACAAAGTGGCAAAATTGCTCACATGGTTTTCAATGGAAGTGAATGAGAGGCGATGCAAATTTTCAGCCACTTTGGTGCATAGTGTGTGACTGTGCCTTTACTCTCTTGACTGAATCTCCCCTGTGACCTCTGCATTATTATGGGTTGAGCACTGCCCTCACACACAGAGCTGGGAACTCAGGTGGAGCCAGTCAAGGGTACCTAACCTCATGCCAGCCGGATGTGATAAGTCAATCTGTACATTCATCAGGAGCCTGCAGTGACAGCCTCAGGTAGTCAGGCAATGCAGGCAACTCCTGGCTGTCACGTGAAGGGGAACTGTCTGATTTCAAGGGTCTGGCTGCATCCACACTTAGTAGTTTAAATTTGTGTCTTGCGTTTTCGAAAAGCTCAAAAATCCTTTTGCACATTGTATTGGAATGAACCATTAGCTCACGCAACAGCTCAAATAAAGGCCCAAAAAATGTTTGAGAATAAATTTTTCTGGGAATATATTTTATAGAAGGGTTGATATGTTGGCTGTCATTTGGCTTGACAGAGATGAACACAGGCAGGTAGACACTCCGCCTGCCTGAATAATTTACCAAACGGGATAGGCTTGGTAGTTTAGATGGGAAGCAGATTGTATATCAGTAATTTGATGCAGGCAGTTTCACTCACCTTAATGTTTTTGGCCATTTCGATTATACACAATGTCATATATAGCATATAGTCTACTACCTCTCTGGAATCTGACTGACAGAAATCCACCGTAGTGACGGAAAACTAATTCCCGAGAACAGGACACAAGGCCTGGCTGTCACATCAAGGAAGTGGAAAGGAAGGAACCTGACCCAAATGTGAATGTGTGTAGTAAAAAATGGACTGCTCTTGAGATGTGGACAAATCGTGTTTTTAAACTGTCCACTTCAAATAAGCAATGTGATCTCTCCTGCCCTCACTCAACCTCTCCCCTGGACGATGTGTTATTCACCTCTTCACCACAGCTTTTGATATCCCAAGATGTTGGAACAACCCCCTTGTGAGCCCATCACTCCCCTCCTGACCAGCACCCCCCGCCACCATGTCCTGAGGTGATCCTGGCCCCTTCACTCTACCACAAGGACTCTGGAGAGAGGCAGCAGAGCAGGCAACAGCAGGCACAGAGCTGCTAGAGGAAATTAAAAACACATCTACCACTCCCTTCTTCTTCCCTCCTCCTCCCTCTCCTGCTGAGCACGGCAAACTACTGCTGCCTCCTTGAAAACCTGCCTGCTAAGTTCCCTCCATTTCTAATATTTATTCCCTGAATCCCAGATATTAGAGATAATGAGGTAGACTTGTACCCCTGGGCCCTGGCTATTCAGGGCTCCTGTGATCACAACCCCTTCTCTCACAACACTTTCTGAGGGATACAAGACAAGAATGAGCCTTAATGTGCCCTCCCTGACTGGCTGTCAAAATCCTCTGATAGCCCTTTTCACCCAAAACTCATTTATGAAGGCCCAACTGTCTATTTAGATTTTTTTCGCTGCTTCTGTGGTTGAGTTGGTGAGTGATTTCTGGAATTAGCTCACTTTCAGCCAAAGAAAGATGAAAGGAGAAGGTGGGAGAGAGGCGGACATGGAAATGCTCAACAGTAAAGACAGGCAGGGAACATGGAAAATAGAGGGTTGGGGTGTGGGGGAACCCCCAAAATATGATCCTTTATGTTTTCAAAGCCAGTCAGTCAAATTTGCAACGGCTGACTGAAAGTTCCCACAGTCTCAGTCAGAATTTGGCTGAATCTAAATGCCTGGTGTTTCAACCTAATAGTTGAGTCTAGGCCTAACCCATCTAAAAATACAGAAGCTTTACTATATGGCAAATTTGTTGACACTCTGAAACTGGAATAGCAATAGCAATCCATTTTAGGCTACGTCCACATTAAGCCGGGTACATTTGAAAAGGCATACTTATCTCTCCATTTTGGCCTCCCATCCACACTTGGACGGCGTTTTTACCCCCCCAAAACGGAGCTTTTTGAAAACTTTCTCCCAAGTGGATAAATTTGAAACCGCTGGCCCCCCGTTGAAGTGTGGACAGCGAAAATTTCGAAAATGCTAGACCCGAAAAGGCCGTTTTCAAATGCACCCGGCTTGATGTGGACATAGCCTTAAACTCTAGTGGAAGTGCCATAAAACTTCAGGTATAGCCATACATTTGGCCTGCCGTATAACATATTGCTATTGCCCTGATGTTTAACATATTGCCTTCCCTGACATATTTTGCTGACACACAACTCGAATGCTAGCAGCAACACAGCATGGTTAGACGAAGATAAATCACACTTAATCTGTGTATACGCCACCAAGGACTTATATTGGTGAGTAGGAATTTTATGCAAGATGATCAAGAGAAATACTTCAAAATTAAGTATTTGCTCTGGAAAAAACCCTGTACCATATAATACCATTTCTTAAATCAGGTATTGTGGAACAATTTCAGTTCCAACACTACATACAGTTCTGTAATAGAGACATACTACTTGCCATATTACTCTTAAGTATTTACTAGATTTTACTCTTTAAGTTACCAGTACTCCCCATTCCATTTTACTATCTACTAGAACCATTGAATAGTATTGAAATAGTTTGGTCTGTCACTGCAGCAATCATCAAGCCAACAGAGGACAATCACAGGTGTTAATAAGGAGGTAAATCACTTAACCTATTATGTAGGTGACACTGCAGTATTTACACCTCATTCAAACAGCAAAAAGCTAATTTGTTGTGTGTGTGTGTGTGTCTCTGTGCCTGTCACTCTTGTGGAACAGTTCCATGTAAACAGCCCAAACACACAACACCAAACAAAGCCGCCGGTTGCTGGAACTCCTGGCAAAACAGGAAATACAACCTCATCACAACAGCATACACAGGAGAGCAAAGATGGTTTTGAGGAAACCAGGCAATCAAGTTTCACTATGTCATGATGACTCACTCCACACCTGTATCTACAAGGAATAACAATTTCTCTCATTGACAGACATACAGACACCTGGCTTTACAGACACAGAAAATATGAGATAGCTTTACTTTTAGATTTGTCATCTGATCCTTTTTGTGGTAAAA
>OOFE01027621.1:78236-91310 GCA_900323365.1 Monocentris japonica | reverse complement strand
AGCACATCATAAGTAGCCCCTATAATGAATCTAATTCTGCTTGCCTCCATGCTCCACAACTCTCTCCACTTCAAACTCTTCTCTTCTCTACACTCTCCTAATTCACCCACTATCCTTGTTTTGCCTGCGACACTGCCTGAGTACATCTTACTACCTCCTCCTGACAATGTACTTCCTCAACTACCTGTTTTCTTTTTTCTACTACTGTTGCCTTACTCCACACAGGTTTCCCTGCACACAGCCCTGAGCACTGATGAAGTCCAGATTGGAATTGGGAAATTTGTTTTCCCTCTCTGACCTTTTCATAAATAAACATAGAAAAAGCCATGAAAGAAATTCAGGCTGGTACTATGTGACAATAATTGCTAGGAAATATAATATGCAGGTTGGAGTGACAGACAGAGCTCCATTCTCCTGATGGAATTTTATACCAGGTTAATAAATGCCATGCAGGACCTAATAATTGAGCTACCATAGGACAGGGATGTATGATATAAGTAGCGCACACGCATCCCCGTGGTTTCACCCCACAATTAAGACCCACCATTTTAATTTTGTTTGTGGCTGCTTTTCTAGGGAAAGAAGACAACAGAGAAAGGGAAGATGGAAGCCTCATATTTATGGTCCTTATTCACTCTTGCAGGCGCCAATAGATGGCTGCACTTTGTTTGATGTGCCCGCTGGATCTATTTATTGTCTAGACATGCCTGAACATTAAAGAGCCCCGCAGAGGAACATCAGACAGACAGCAAGCAGATGTTCACAGGCCTGGACACAGATATAACAGAGGTGCATTGTGCTTTGTTCAACTGATAAGTCTAATGCATCTGAATATTCTTATTATACTGATTTTCTTTGTGGCCTTCGTTCCAAATGGACTATTCCTGCAAAACACTGAGCTGCATTTGTTTATTTCCATATGTTTGCAACATTGAAAGCTGCTAAAAACAACCTGATACTGAAAACATACAACTATGCATGCTCAATGTTAAAAATTACAGGTTATTTACAATTCCCTCAAGGTCAATTGTATGCCTCTTTATTGAGCTGAATGAAAATACCCTTTTGAATCATGGGTGATAGAGAATAGTCTCATTTCCTGTAATGAAATATGAATAAGAAATGTGCACATGAAACATAAACACAGTTTTTATGTGCTGCATTATGCTGTTTTATGTGGTCATGGACTCTGATGCTGCTATGTAAGGGCGTTGACTGTCATTTCTAGGAATTGATCGTGTGTAGTTGACCCTCACCATCATTAAGGAGCCCTATAAGGCCTTCTTTATGCCTCCTCTACTTAAAAGTCTTCTCCTGAGCTCTGACGGCTCAGGGTCATTAGCCTGATCAATGAAGGACAAAGTGAGGAGGGATCAATTGGTTGAATATTCAGTCGTCCTTGTAAAGGGGGATTTATCTCTGTTAACAATGTGAGCCCATGGGAAGGGGCCGGCGCAGTTAAACAACTTTTTAATCTGTGGTTAACCTATGATCCTGGCAAATATTAGATGAGTGAGAGGCAAGATTTCCTTTTCCCCACTCTGTTGGTATTGTGCTGCCTTTACCTTGTCAGTCCGAAAGGCAACAAGGTAAAATACTGTTTGAAAATAGTCTACTGTGCGAGAGGTTTGTGTGTCAGGCTGCAGCAGTATGATACATATTCTGTGCTTCAAATGGAAATGTATTAGAGAGGAGCTCAGTAGCAGACACACACACGCACACACATAGTCTTTATCTGAAGGTTAACCTAATAATTGCATTGACTGTGGTTACCAGGCTGTCAATGCTAGCAGCATCTTAACGCTGCTGACAGGACTGCGTGTGAAGCAGCTAATGTATTAATTGAATCTACTATGTAACGGCGCTCAACCGAAACACTCAAACAGCACTTACCAAATCCAACCATTGCATTTATGCTTTTAGGCTCAGTGTCTCTGTATCTGTTAGCCTTCACTTGACTTCATTAGTTACACCATCTACTCACTCTTCTCTCTCATTCTCTTTCCATTTCACACTGTAGGTAATTTCTGGATGAAGTGGAAGTTTTTGTTTTTGTTTATTTTGTTTTGTTTGTACCCTTGAGGAATATTTTGCAGAATTTGCAAACATTTGTCTTCATTGTTGTCATGTTTGTGAGAGTAGAATCGTACATAATTACACACACACACACACACACACACACACACACACACACACACACACACACACACACACACACACACACACACAGCTCAAGGCTAAGGTTCCAGGCATGAAATCTATCTACTCCACCCTTGTTTACACCCTCCATTCTTCCCCTCTCTCTATCTCAGCATGCAGGGTTTTGTAAAGAGCCAGGCTGTGCTGGCATGAGATCTGGCACTTGCTCCCATTGCTTTCATTCAGTGCAATGAGTGTCTGCTGCTGTTCCAGCCCAATGTTCCCTGTCCATCTGGACTCAGGAGATGGGAGGATGGAAGGATGGAGGAGGGCGAGAGAGAGAGAGAAAGAGAGAGAGAGAGGGAGATGTGGTAGTGCCCTGTTCAAAGCATTGGCAGAAACCAACTGACCCATCAGTTTAAAAACAAATATAAAAGCAATTACACAATATATATATGATGTGTGTGAACACAAATGTTTGCATGTACTTCAATTAGTGCTGAAGTTAACCTGGAACCTTACAGTCAACTAACTCTGCTAATTCAGTTGCATTCTTTTCTCTTACCACTCATGTGAATGTGATATGTGAATCTCTCAGTACCTGATCTCTTTTTTTGCGTCTTTGTGTTTTTCTTCCAGAAGGATTTGCCACTGCCCCGCAAGAACAGCAGGTGAGTGTTAGCTTCCTTCCTCCCTCCATTCCTCCCTCCATTCTTCCCTTCCAGTCTCCTTCCCTCCTTTCCTCTCTGGCCAACTGAGCCATCCATACAGAAAAACAATCACAGCCAGGGGAGCTGTGTGTCTGATTATTTATCAACAAGGCCCCTCCTCCTGAGCTCACATCAGATTGGCAGTCCTTCTTGGATGAACATGATTTACATTTCAACGTCCTGTTGAAGGGCTTGAAGACCCTTCAGTGGTACTTGTGGTGTGGAGTGGTGTCCTTGTGTGAATGAGGATAAGACAGACTGGAGGGATCTTGTCTGGGAGTCTGTCTGAGTCTGATTAAGGCTGGCTGGGAGCTCGGGAAGCTGTCCATGGTGCTGAAAGCCATTCCTCCTTTTTTGCTCAGTTTCTCGTGCTTTATTTCTATTTCTATCCCTATTGCTTTGTTATTAATCTGTCTCTGTTTCTCTCAGCCTTTCAGTTTCCCTCTCGACATTGGTCTTTTCTTAATCCCTCCTCTTATTCCTCTTTGGCTCTGTCTCTCTCTCTCACTCTTAGTGTGTCAGAGACAACAAAGATGGTCACTAGGTCATTAGTTTATTAAGGAGCCTCTTCAGCAGACGCACAGGCGACAGGCTTGTCCTCCTAAAACGTGAATTGCAAAGACAGTCAAAGTTCAAACATTTTTAAAAAATAAAAAAATACATTAACATAAGAAGACAAAACAAGAATAAAAATAACAAGGAACACAATGAAGACCATGTATACAAAATTAGAACGGCAAAAATGAACCAAATGACATCAAAGGAATTTTAGATGAGAAGGAAAAATTAAAAAAAACATGTTTACCCAGAAAGACAGCGTGGTGTTTATATGAGTATTAAGTGTTAACTAAAACCAATAACTTGTTAATTGATTATAATTTCTGTATATATATGTGTGAGTGTGTGTGTGTGTGTGTGTGTGTGTGTGTGTGTGTGCATGTGTCCCTGCCCAATCCATCTTCTCTTCTGCCTCCTCATCCCTAGTCATCATGGGTAATCAAACATGAAATGAAGCCATGGACCAGCTTACTCTGTTTGTGTACGGGCTGTGTTTTCCTATCCGTCTCACTGTTGTTTTACGGTTTCCATCCCTATTCCCCCTTTTGCCATCATCCCCCCTCGTGAGACCGTGCACTACCATTTGGATTCATTCTGTCCATGTCTCCTTTCCATCGCATCCCATCATTCATCCACCATTCATTATAGATGAGCTCCCTGGAGTTGGCTTCACATTCAATCTACTGACTGTATCTATTCATGGGTATACACAGTATACCCATGAATGGGGTGTGTGTGTTTTTATGTCTGTGTGTGTGTGCACAGGACAATTGTTCTTAGTGCATTCATTGTTAGCAGATGTATTTTTCGGATATTATTTTATTCCATTTTTATTCCATTCAACATCTATTTTATAGTTAGTGCATCCAGTCACTCACAAACCCACCTGACCCCGCCCCTAAGTCAAACTACTTTCTGCTGAGATGAGTTAACAACCTTTACTCTCTCCTTCATTCATTTATGCTATCTGTAGCCCACAGTTACCAGTTGCTTTCAACACACAGACATAGAGAGGACTAAAACACATACACACACACAAACACACCCACACACCCACATTTAATATGTTGTGAAGTTTCCCCCCCTGCCTACACTCTGTACCCTGGCACATTGCCCTTGACAAAATGACCCACAATTCCCTGCCGCCTTTGCTGCTCCTTTCTGAAAGAGAGACCCACCCTTCCTCCCCCCATCCCTTCCCCTCTGTCCCTCTCCCCTTTGGTGCTCTGCCACATTTGCCCAGACACACAGACACCAGAGCACATCTAAAGGTTGTGGGAGCCTTTGCGTTGCATTGCGATGACATTTTCCCAGAGACCTGCTGCTTTCTGACTGCTCTCCCTCAGCTGCTGCTCCTGTTGCTTTGAGCTACGCCTAGATACCCTTGCAAGCAACATGTTCCGACGCACTAAAAGGTACAACAAAAGGCTTAGGCAGAGTACTGATGATTCAGTCTGTGATGTGGGGTGTGGTAGGGCTGTTCCTCTGATGCTTTTCCTTTTTCTGCATCCATTTCTCCCTGCATCTCTCTCTTCCCTCCCTTTATTTAGTCTCTCTCTGACACGCTCTCCTTTTCCTGTCTGTGCAACTGCAATGGTTAAGTATACATTACAAGGTGGCTCGCATTGACAGTGTGACTGGTGTGAGCTCACTGTGTGTGTGGTTGTTTGTGCGTACATGTGTGTGTCTAACTTGGTTTTAGATTTCTGCTCTGTTCTGCTGAGTGTAGCCTACCGGTTAAGTGGCTCTGAGGAGTGTTTGTTAAAGGTCGATGCATACAGTATATCAGTTGGGTTTATACTGGCCTACATACGGGCTGGACTGGCAGGCCGTATGTAGGCCTGTTTAGTCCTGAGCAAGGATGTAATGTTAAATCAAATCTATTTTTTACATAATAATGATTTATTTGGGAAATACAGTTTAACTTTTTTAAACTGATATAAAGGTTTATGATACACATTCATTGTATGTTTAATGCATCAAAATAACATAAGACAAGAAAACATATTACATAGTAATACTATTCAAAGAATCTTCTTCTTCTTCTTCTTCTTCTTCTTATTATTATTATTATTATATGTTGCTTTGTGGTTTGCCTTATGGTTTTCCTTAATTGCAGAGCTCCTATGCAAGTCTAGGGAAAAAAACTATGGAAAAGATACATGGGAAGTTATCTCAGTAGTATCTGTGATTCATCTTAGTGACATTTTCAGTAGACCTCTAGGTAGACTGATTCACCAACTGAAGCAGAAAAAAATCAATGAGTGATTTCATTCTGACGAATCGAATGTGAGTCACACAGAATCTGAGGGTTCAAGTGGAGCTCTTGCTAGATCCACCGCTCTGTTTGAGTCACTGATCCTGTGAGACTGATTGTGAAGCCGGCTGGTCAGTTGGTCTGGTTGGGGATAGTTCTTTGCTTCAAAGGACAGCAGCAGGGCACCAGTGTGGCATAGCAGAGTCCGGGGACTGCCCTTCCACTGGAGGGCCCGGGTTTAAGACCCCATGTGGGCAAGCATCCGCCCTCTCTTGTTTCCCTTGTTTTCATTTTTTGTTTTTTCTTCTTTGAGACTGTCATGATAATGAATGGCTATATAAATAAACTTGGCTTGACTGCTAGAGTGTGCTTGAGCAAGACTCTGAATTCCTACCAGCTCCAGGGGTGCTGCTCTGTAGCTGCTGCCACATTTTGACTTCCCTGTGGATGGAGGCACGCAAAAGGAGAGTTTTTCTCCAGGGATCAACAAAGTTATAACATTTCGCATTAAAATAATACCACAGTCATTATTTTTCTTTGTGCTTTCAATTGATATTTTCAATTACATTGATGTCAACAGCCTGGATATTTGAGCTGGCATTCAAACACCAGGGGATTCTTCTTCATCAGCAGCAGCAGTAGTGGATGTCATGCTGAGCCTCTCTGTGTGGATTCATTCTCTCCTGCTGGTCAGGGATTAAACTGGCTCTGCCGAGCTCCTATTACAGCATCGTGTCTCGCCACAACACACCTGAGCCCAAACACGCAGGCGCACAGATGGAACAAACATTGAAGCCTCACCATTTTGTTGCTCTGGATAAGAGCGTCAACTAAATGCCTACATGTAAACACGAACATGGCAGCATGCACACATTCTGTCATGTATACAGTACATCACTGAAGGAACTACGTTTTTTGTAGAGAAACCTTTGCTGTTGGTGCGTAACAGGCACGTATTGATTTGTATGTGGTGAACCTAAGTACAAGTTCAACAGTAAAGAATGGTAAAAGTGACTCGCTGTCTCAGACTACTTCATTAATTATGTTGTTGTGTAATAAACACAACACATTCAAAACACACTCACACATGCATTGTATACACATATACGTACATATAAGCATGAAAACTTTCCGTTCAGAAACTCACACACAACTTTCTTCAAAATGTGCTCACAGAAAACAGCATCTCATTTTCCCATCTTTGACTTCAGGGAAATACAGTATGTCCCTTTCCATTTAGATGTATAGCCTGAAAAGTTGCTTACTATAGTATTGTGATTTACTGTACTATTTTTGTCCATTATGTGTTAGTGCTCTGCTGCAATAGGCACATATTTTTCATTACCAATTCTTTTAAACTAGACATAGCTGTTTCACTGAGGAGGCTACATTACCTTTCAGTCAGATCCTCAACTTATAGTGGCACAGCAATGAAAAATGACGGAAGGGGAAGAAATAGAGAGAATACACGGCAATGTGCGAGGAAGAGAAAGAAAGTGAGGAGAAAGAGTGAAAAAGAGAGGGGTTGTGAAAGAGGGAGAGTGCAGGGCCCTGGGGTAATATTTCTATCTCATCTTCCATTAGGGACTAGCTCACTAGGGTTACGTGACCAGGGAAGACAAGCATGCTAGCTTTGCCTCTTTTTATTTGCTCTCCTCATCGCTTTCTATCTATTTTCTCCTCCTTTTATTCTTTCTCTCTTGTTTTTTCTTGCTCAGCATGGTCATCGTAAGAATTCCAGGGATTGTCTACTCTTCATTTAATCATCACTTACATGTGAGCACGTGTGATCCTCCTTATTTATGTGTATGCATGTGTACTCTCTGCTTTTATCTGTGTGTGTGTGTGTGTCTGTGTGTGTGTGCCTTGGTTTAATGCTGAAGGAAAGAGGAGAGTGAGTTGAATATAGATGCAAAGAATGAGAGGAGGGATGAAAGGAGTAAGGGAATGATAATGAGTGTTGAGCATTAGTGGGTGTTTTTGTATGTGTCTGTGTGTGTGTTTCTCAGGTGCTGTGGCTCAGGTGCACTGTGCCACATACAAAAGGATACACACACATGCATTTACACATACTCGCACACACATGCACGTTTATCCACCCCCTTTTTTGCACATAAACCCGCCTCCACTTTACTTAAGCAATTGTGTTCACACCAAAGGAGGTCAGTGGGAGGACGAGGCTCCTGGGTCAAACTGTAGAGCCTCTCCTTCTGAGTGCTTCAGCATTTCCTCATTCGCTTCAGTAAGAGCCCTGTCTCCCCTCCTTGAGTAATGGGACTCTTATTCTCTTTGATCCTCTCTTCTCCCCCACCTTCCCCCTCTAAGGGCTTCACTTACAGGAAAATACTTTTGAGGACACAGACTTCTCACCAGCGCTGAATTTACCAGCGCTTGACGGACATTGTTACTGTCAGCTGCTGGTTTCCTCCCGTGACTAAAACAGAACACTTTGGTTTTATTACAGGAAAAACAAGAAAATAGTCTCTTTCTTTTCAGATGAGTAGCTTTGAAGTGTTAATGCGGACGAGAAGCTTCAGAGGAAGCTTGCTTGTATGATGAGATAGAAGAGAGGAGAGGAAACTGAGAGTAAAAGAGGCAAAAGAAGGGTCATCGTGTTGGTTTGACTTTTCTCCTGGCCATTGTGATATTAGGCCAGGCGATGATTTTGACATTTAACACAATGCTCGGTGTGGTTGAGTGGAGATCTGATGGAGTTGAGTTAGGGCAATGCTTTGCCTTAGGGCCTCACCATGACCATTTGAGCATCTGTCCTTGCCTGTTACTGTTGGTTTACATGTGAACCAGTGCACAATACTGCTTGATTTACTTAGAGAGAGTTGACCAGGGGTAATAAGAGGGCTCTACACTCACTGCATACAGTATACTGTATAAACTGTACAAAAAGTGAGAAGAACGTTTTCTTCAGCACAAATATTCAACTCCAGTCACACTGGTGTCACACTGGTCCATCTATTGTATTTGCACTACGATGTTTGCCTTCTCCCATGCATCTTATGCACATTGACATTTTTAGCCATTTGAGGACACATGGCTGTTGGGATAAAGTGGTATAAAGTGATTTGTTTGACATTTGATACTGTTTCACCTTTACACTACATACCCTCATGTATCACTTCACTTCAACTGAAATGTGCTTCTTGATTTCTGTGTTTCTCTCTGTCTCTTCATTCCTCTTTGTCTTTCTCTTTTTCCCTCGCTCTCTTCTTTCTGACAGTGAACTTGAATAACTTCTATAATGAGCAGTATTTCTCTCCCTTCCTCTCCTCCGCTGTGGTTCCCAATCGGCTTTATTCCAGCCTCCCTGCTGCACACTGCGTAGCAACAAGACATCATGTGACCGCGGCTCTTACTCCCTCTGCAAGCCTTCCTGCTCCTCTCCCCTCCCCTCCAGAGCTCAATTTCCTTGGGGTTTTATATCAGGCGTCAAGTTTACCCATCTTTTTATGCCGATTTAAAATGTTACAACAAATTTGTATGCCATAGAATATTTTACAGCGAAGAGCATTGGATGCAAGTTCCATGAAAATAGATTATTTTCAAGAGAATAAAATGAAACAAAAAGAAAACTAGTTATTTTTTTGTTTATATTGGTGCTCATTCACCTTCTGCAGTGCATAGTTTAGCCACCATTATATTTGCCACTACAGCAATGCACTTCTCCTTTACCCACCTCTATTTCCCTCTACTTATAACCCTCCTCTTCCCCCTCCTTCTTTTGCCTTCCTCGAATTGTCCCTTTCATCTCGACCACCTACATATCCCATCCTCCTCAAGTGCTTTATTCACCCCTGTGATTTCCATCTCCAGTCCTCCCTCAAGCCGCTCTTTTTTTACCCACCTCTCTCCTCCTGTTGTGGAAGCAAACAAACCAGTCTTCCCCCGACTCCTCATCGGCAGCTCTGTTCCTCTCTGTCTGTCTTTCTCTTTCTTTTCTTTGAAGCATTCTCACTCACCGCATTACTTTGCCTTTCACGTCTCCTCTTATCTGTCTCACATTGTTTTCTGATCATTCCTTCATGTCTCAGATTTATCATCTACACAACTATTTGACTTTGTATCTCGGCTATATATGTATGTTCCTATACAAATGGATGGTTTGCTTTGATCAATATTAATTGGACTTATCCCTCTCTTGTTAAGTAGAAGGAGGAGCATGAAGCAGCTGTTGAAAGCTCCTATTTGTCTGGCTTTGTCAGAGCATTGGGCACCAAGCATTTCCCTTTGTGTCGTTGCCTCACGTGTTTACACGCCCAATGTACAGTATTTGTGTGATAGCTCTGTTCATGCATGCTGTCATGTTTGTACTGTGCGAATATGTGTGTACGCGTTTCTTTGTGTGTGTGTGTGTGTGTGTGTGTGTGTGTGTGTGTGTAAGCGTGTAACAGTGAAAAAAACTGGGTCATGTTTACCTTACGCATGTGTGGGTGAGCACCGCTGGGTGAGCTCTCAATGCTCTCCCACTGTTTTTTTTCATTTTCTTTTTTTTTTTTATTTCTATCCAGTTCCCTTCTGCCTCTTTCCCCTTTTCTCTCTTTCTCTTTCCCTTAATTTGCAGTAACACCCTTTCCCCTCATCATTATCTTTCCTCCCCTTTACTTTCCACTCATGATTATACAGGCTACCACCCTTCTCTCTCCACCTCATCTTCCATATCATCCTCCATCCCCCCCAGGCAGGCAGCAGGCAGCATGTCAGCCAGTTCATCCCAGGATTTACTGAGTGCAGTGGGCTGCAGTGGGTACATCTCTCCCTCGTTCTCTGTCTCTCTCATTCTCTCTCTCTCTCTCCCTTCTCTTCTATTTGTCCATCTCTCACCCCTGAACTCGAATGACCATCAAGCAAGGAACTGGCCCGAGGCGTTCGTCTGAAATTTAAACTCTCCCTGCATGAGCAATGAAGTGTTTTTGAGCACTGCAGACTTGCTGGATGTTTAAGCCAAATACACACTAGTTAGCGTCTCCATGTTTGCACATGGTACTGAATACTGACTGTGTTTTCATCGCGCAGTACATGGGGAAATTCAAGGCCGAGTAATGTGTGTGTGCGTGTGTGTTTACAGCCACCCTCCATTGATTTTTCGCAGCATTGAGAATGCATAATCAAGGTCTGACTGAGCCACAAAGATATAATATCAGCCTCTGGAAGTCTTCGTTTCAGTCTCTCTCTCTCTTTCTCTCTTTCATGTTTCTCTCACTCTCTCTTTCTCTGTCTCTCTCTCTCTCTCTCTCTCTCTCTCTCTCTGTACTCTGAAGAAGCAATTACAAATGTGATGAAAGTGACTGAAACACTTTTGAACTTAACACACACACACACACAAAGACAAACACACACACACACACTCACAGTGGCTCTGTCTCTCATGTCCACTCTCTGCAGTGTATCAAATCAACTTATCTCCTTTCTCTCATGTAAGGGTTGAATCGGATGATAGTGCAGTGGAAGGTCCAGGGGTCCAGGGTATGTATTAATTATCACAGCATTATCAATACCGGGAACTCAAGGACCCCATAGAGAAAAGGGTGTGCTGGTGATAAGGGTAGAACAGAGTCAGGGTATAACTGATCCTAGGGTGAAATGGCACAACAGCAGTTATTGAATTTGCACATTAAATCCACACAATTGGCATACGTGATCAATATCCATAAGGCCAGTTATAGATGTGATTGATCAGGACATCCTGTGCAATTTAAATCATGAAAACAGACAGAAAGAGGAGCTAGAGCTTGATGTGTTTCGTGACCTGTTATCATACTTTGGGAATATAGAGCTGAATTACATATATTCCTTGTCCATAGTGAATGGTCATGAGCTCAATCAGTGGTATTAGCTCCAGATGGGCGGGAGGGGTCAGCTGAAAGGGCTGTGTGTGATTGGCTGTTGGCATCGCTCCGTCACTCCGTCACTGTCTGCTGGTGGGATGGGAGCTCTGAGTCTTTTTCCTTCCATGACCATCTTTACCCCGGAGACTCTGTTTAATAAGCCTATACAAAGCAGACATGATTTATTTTGGGGTTCTTTCTGGCCAGGCGTTTCCTTATTTGAGAGCGTGCCAGCTTGTCACATCGGCGGGGTGGTCTAATAGCTGAAAGGTTGCAGGTGAGATCCCTGCAACAGTTGTGTGCCCATCTGTGTGCCCATCTACATCCATGTGTCCTGTCAAAGTGTCAAAGTGGAAATATTTCACAGATGACACTGGAATGTCAGAAGTGTTTCTATAAAACCGTACATCTTCTGTGTCAAGACGGCTTCTGCCCTGCCCCCCATCTCTACCCCTGTCTCCTATACTGTCTCGTTTCCATCTCACTGTGTTGATTCCATCTCAGTCAGCTCACATCTCTAGTCTGCAAGTGTCAATGATGGTGTGGGTGTGTGTGCGTCTGTGTGTGTGTGCGGGTAGCAGCGGTGAGTCCTGCTCACATGCAGACCCATGTGACAGGGGTGGACAAGGGAGAGCGGGAAACGAACGATTCTCTTTCTTTGACAGTGAAGACCAGCCGGTTTGCCGGTGCACAGTGTAGAGGAGTGAGTCAGGTCGTCTGTCGTTTTGTTGTGTTTGTTCTCTCTTCTTTGTCCTCTTTTTATTTGCATTTGTTCCTGCCCCTTGCTGCTCTGGAAGACAAAGCACTTTGCGACATGCCTGTTGTGTTACAATAATTGAATTGTATTGTTGTAGTTTGTGGAGTTTTCTAGCAAAAAAAGGGAGATCTCCATTAAATAGGAGCAGCGTGCTATATTATTACCTAATGGAATGTGACTCAGATACAGTCATTCTGTGTAATAGGAGTGTGTGGAGACCATGGGCAGATTTGAAGAGACTTTGTGTGGTAATGACTGTTATTAAGGGTTCCTACCGTGATTAACTGAGGTCACTGTGGAGGGTTTTTCAGGGAAGAGCTTCATCCTTTCTGCTATATTTGTACAAGGAATACTACCCCTTTTTTCCATTCTCTCCTCCTTTCATCTTCCTCCTTTCTTCTCATTCTTTATCCTTGCTTGTCTTTTCCTTCTCTCTACCTGTAACTTTCTCACTCCTTGACACTCTCGTCTTGCACCACCCTCCCTCTCTCCCCTCACTCTTATCTTGGCTGAGAAGAGACAGACAGGGATGGATGGCTGAGGAAATTGAATTTTCTCTATCGCTGTGGCGCTCCTGCAGTGAGTCCTGCATTTGCACGTGTCCGCTTCTCTTGTACCTCCATTCTTCTTTGTACATGGAATCACATGCTTGTATATATAGAAGCAAGCACACACAACTCTACTGCGTTAAATCAAAGACATCAACATCCCCTCAATAGGCCTATCGTTTACATTGCTGTTTTAACTCTCTCTCCCTCTCTCTCTCTCCCTTTCTCTCTCTCTCTCTCTCTCTCTCTCTCTCTCTCTCTCTAG
>OOFE01027621.1:61875-73881 GCA_900323365.1 Monocentris japonica | reverse complement strand
CTTTTCGACTCCTATGCCACCCACTCTGATCTCGACTCCTTCAATCCCTCCTCGTTCTTCTGTCCTCCTCATCTGCCCACATCTCCCTCTGTTTCCTCTCTCCGTCTTCTTCTGCTTCCTCTTCCTCCTCCACCCATTGCTCTCGCCCTCCCTCCTCCTCTTCCTCTTCTATCGCTCCCTCCACCAGTCCTCCAGCTCGTCTCAGGAGCGGCTGCACCAGCTGCCCTTCCAGCCCACCATGGATGAGCTGCACTTCTTATCCAAGCACTTTGGCAGCACCGAGAGCATCACAGATGATGACGGGGGCCGCGGCTCTCCCCAGATGCGCCCACGCTCCCGCAGTCTCAGGTCAGTAGCATCACCCGTGAGATTAAACAGGAGCTTCAGCTAAAAGCTGATTTTTTTTAGGGGTTGCCTATGGCTGATCTTTTTATTGCTTTTATGTTGCCTTTTATGTGATTTTCTTGTTTTGATGCACTACATTCTATTTTCTACATTTTTATTTTCTCGATTGTGAACTAGTAACTTTGTAACTTTCGGTTTTGATATTTCAATCTAAATGTTAACCAAATCATAAGCACAGTGATGTGTCAGGCGTGTTTATACTGTCTTTGAACAGCAGCCCCAGGTTTTGAATACAAAAGCCAATATTTTTGACTGAATTCAATTTTTTTTCCGTTTGCCCCTCCAGCCCCGGACGCTCCCCCTCCTGCTATGACAATGAGATAGTCATGATGAACCATGTGTACAAGGAGCGCTTCCCCAAGGTGTGACACACAGGCATGCACACACACACAAACACACACACACACACACACAATCTGTTCATTAGTACACACAGAGATTCGTATCTTAATCACCGAAGCATCAAAGCAACAAAACAGCAAATCGTCAACGTTGCGGAGCATTAAACCAATCATTCCATCCACAAAAAAATGTAATCCTATAAAGTCAGAACTGAAACATCAGAGAACTGAAATGAACTTTTATTGATTCAAGTTTAGAGATTTGTGTGTGTGACTTGTGTGTGTGACAGTTTGATAGCATGCAAGAGGTAGATGGAGGCTGCTAAACCGTAAACAAGATTACTTGGCTCTGCCAAACCCTGAGAGGTTCACCCTGACATGGAGAATATTAAGTTCATTCGCTGTCCTTATAAAAACTGTCACAGCTAGGAACAGTCAAATAACAGAGATTTTTTTCCTTTGTCTCCCCCCCTTTCACATTCTTTTAAGAGCAAGTAGGGAAAAGAGTTGGCTGGCTGAGGCAAGGAAATGGGTTGAAAGCTTCCACGATGATACAAATTTAGCCTTGGGAAGTTGGGCATTATAGTTTGGAGTTCAACTGAGGTAAAAGCTGGACTCTTTGGGCTTGTTCTGACTCAAGTCAAGTCGAATACGAAAAATGACAATGACAAGTCAACGTAAAGAGCCAGACAAATTAAATTGCTTTCCACACTTTCTGTCACAGAATTCTGGGTCTTGAAGGAATTCTCCATTCGCTCCATTCTCCTCTTTATACCTTTTTTTCTCTGTCCTTGCCTATCACTCCTGTCTATTCGTGCCCCCCCCCAGGCCACGACACAGATGGAAGGGAGGCTGGCAGAGTTCATCCAGGCCTTCTCTCCTGAAAACGTTCTGCCTCTGGCCGATGGAGTCCTCAGCTTCATCCACCACCAGATAACTGAGCTGTCCAGAGATTGCCTGGCCAAAGCCCGCGAGGGCCTCATCACCACCGTCTACTTCTTTGAGCTGCAGGAAAATCTGGACAAGCTGCTCAATGATGTGAGTTAAAAAGACACCATGCCCACAGACTCAAACAATGAGAGAAATGAAGACCTCAGAGTAGCCAGAGCAACAATTAATAACTGTATTTGTGTATACAAGGTTACACAAATAGAGGACAGCGGCAAAAACAAAAGGGTTATTAAGGGTATTAGGGTAAGGGGGTAAGATGTAGGGGTAAGATATCATCAATATAGTAGCACAATAGTAGTAATAATTTTATTTGAGTAGCACATTTCTAAGACAGAGTTTACAAAATGATTGACAACCAGGAGAATTCGATCAACATAATGAGGCAGTATGTTTGAAACGGTGTGACTGGAAATGTTTCCCTTGAGTCCCACTACCAAACTGGTGGGGTAAGACAAAAGACATTTTCACCGTTACTGAGCTGTGGTAAATGTACTCCCAGAGGGTTTGGGTGATGCTGTGCTAGGCTATTGATAGGTAGATTCCATTCAAATTGTCTCGTTTCATTCAACAGTGTGAGATTAGAATGAAATGGCAGCGTTAAATGGAGGTTAATTGCCTTTGTGATTTGTCGGAGCAGATGGGAGGCATCAAGGAACTTCATCTGCACCTCCACGTTGACGGCTTGATGAGATCGTTCTGATTATTCTGGGTAGCCTGCTTTGTGTTTGATTAGATTCATTGTGCCTGCTGCGATACAAATGGTCTCACGTGTTTTTGATGTTCGTTAAATCCTACTTCATTTATTCTACCTCTGTCATTCTGCTTTTGCCTCTCTCTATCTCTACAGGCACATACAGTAATTTATCAATAGGACTGCAGTCCTGTGTGTGGTATTAATTGTGTGTTATGGGTTTGACTGTCTCTCTCTCTCTCTCTCTCTCTCTCTCAGGCTTATGATCGTTCAGAGAGCTCTGAGGTGGCCTTCGTCACTGAGTTGGTGAAGAAACTCCTCATCATTATCTCCCGACCTGCCAGGCTTCTGGAGTGTCTGGTAAGATAATACGCACTCTTCACCCGAAAACCGCGCGACAAAATAGCACCAGAAAATCATAATTGTTTACTCTACCGCTACGTTGCCAATCCTTATTTAATCTTGTCCTTCACCACAGAGCATTTCACAGTCCGTGTCCCTCTTCGGCCCCTGTGACTGCAGACAAATTCATTTCTTTAAATAAACATGAGCACGGATACTCATTTGCCGGCCCATTATAAACATTTAAACACGCTGGTTTATTACACAGCAGGGGAAAAAGCTGAGCGACTGGTAAAAGGCCCAGTCTGTCTGGCTGGTGGATACATTTGCATTTAGATTAAAATTCCATTGCCTCGCCACAGAACGGCTGATACCGCGGCAGTGGCCCCCTACTGTCGGGCAGCCTTCCAGTCTGACTCAGACAGACCGTGACCACGCTGTCATTGAAAGCTGGAACATGCCTGTGTGTGTGTGTGTGTGTGTGTGTATGTCTGTGTAACCCAGAGTGACTGTTTCATAGCAGAGTCATAATGCTGTGTCCCCCTGGATGAGTCATGCTGAGGTATCACATGGACGCAATGTTCGATTATGATTGACAGCTGAAACGCTGACGTGGAGAATTGATTCATTGATGCAATTCCACCCTCACTTTATGCATATAAGGAGTTTAATCCTGAAGAGTTCTACCATTTGCTGGAGGCAGCGGAGGACCACGCGAAGGAGGGACATCTGATGAAGACGGACATCCCCCGTTATATCATCAGCCAGCTGGGACTGACCAGGGATCCCATTGAGGGTGAGAGAGAAAGAGAGAGAATGGAGAGTTAATACAACGCACAGATTTAACTTGTTAGAAACTAAATTATCGGACAGGTAATTCAAATTGATATATGATTGTCTTCAGAGATGGTGAACCTGGATAGTTACGACAGCGAGGGACCCCTCACACCTGAAACTGATGACTCAACAGAGGTGAGAGCCAAGAAAATTGTCAGTCCTGGCCCCTTTGTTTCTCCAATCTCTCGTCCCTCCTCTGGCCTCCACCCCCATACCACATCGATCCACCTTTTTCTTCTTTTTGCAAAGTGGCAGTGTGCTTGACACTGCCAAGGTCCTTGTTGCTCTTACTGAAAATGACTGCTTCATCGGCTAATGACTTGGCACTCATGCATTCATCCAACTAATTGAGCCCATTTGTGTTGATTAATGTGTACAGTAGAAAAAAACAGGATATCCCCCTGCTGGGCCCAAAATTAGCCATCCCTCTACCATTGGGCTTGTCTCCAACTGCCAAAATTTAGCTAAGTTTACAAAAAAGAGGAGAGATGGAAGCAAAACAGAACTGCAGCAACTTTACCGTTACCAGTCAAAATCACATGAATCTCAACAGCCCCTCCCTGTTTAAATGTGCATCAGCAAAGAGAGAGTGCCAAGAGAACCATAGCGATACTGCAGACTTTTGTCAAGAAACAACAGTAATAACTAAATAGTAATAACGTGCAGAACCAACTGAATTGTTTTCGGCAGCCATGTTGGCCTGGTGATGGGAGTTATGTCACATTGGATCATATCTAATCATAGCATTGCGATTCTTGTTCCACAGGGTAAGATCCGAGCAATGAAACCACCAGGGGAGGCAGACTTCCAAACCATCAAGCTGATCAGTAATGGGGCGTATGGGTAAGTGGAGGGCATAGAGGCCATTCATACGCAGCTAATGAAGGTGTTATGACATGCTAACAAGCCATTTTCATCTCTGTAAGTCAGTGCAATGCATGCAGAGGGTTTTTACTAGCAATGCAGAGGTCATACCGTGAGAGTAATATGTGTGTGTGCATGTGTGGGTTTGTCTGTATGCCTCTGTGTCTGTCTGCCTGCATATCAGTGCTGTATACCTGGTCCGTCATCTGGAGACACGCCAGCGTTTTGCCATGAAGAAGATCAACAAGCAAAACCTGATCCTAAGAAACCAGATCCAGCAGGCCTTTGTGGAGAGAGACATCCTCACCTTTGCAGAGAATCCCTTTGTCGTCTCCATGTTCTGTTCCTTTGAAACCCGTCGACACCTCTGCATGGTCATGGAGTACGTAGAAGGTGAGACTATCAGTGTGTGTCTATGCATGCGTGCAGGGTGGTTGTGATAGTTGAGGAGGCGTGCATAGGTGTGCACAAAGGAGGCAGGGCTAAGTGGGAAAAGTATGCTTGCTGGGTGCACACTCTACACCCACTTATAAACTCATACTACGTAATGTAAATATAATCTGTGAATCACATTTAACGTCATGATGTTAGCGCTGTCAACAAAATGGGAAGAATTAATAACACTGTAATATTAACAGCCATGAGACTAGTTGCATTGCTAGCTTGTTGGCTGTACCCCATTTGTAACCAGGTGGAGTGTATCTATACAGTGATTCCACTCTATATTTTAAAGGTAATTAGCCAGATAGGTGAGTATACTCTAAAAACCCAGTGAAAGAGATATGCATGCTATGTATCGGATACCCTTGACTACACTATGCAGGATGACTCAAAGAACCATATTGTGCTAGCCCACTGAATTGAATACACTGACTAGGATTGCATCCAAGCATACAGTTCTATTGTATACGTTGTTCATCAGCCTAAATGGAAAATAGGTACCATGGGACGCTTCGGGTAATTGTCCATGTCAGCAGCAAGACTAATAAAATAATGAATTCTGTTGGCAGGGGGAGACTGCGCCACTCTGTTGAAGAACATTGGGGCTCTACCTGTTGAAATGGCACGCATGTACTTCGCAGAGACCGTCCTGGCACTGGAGTATATACACAACTATGGCATTGTCCACCGCGACCTCAAGCCTGACAAGTAAGACTTGACAGAGTTCACTTTCGTGAAACTATTTCAAAGAAGTGACGTAAATGTGAATTTGACCGGCACTTGTCTTTAAATTATATTGCGCCTTTCCATATACACTGTTGTTGTTTATAATATTATTTATTTTGCTCAGTGTTGTCTATCATGGAGCCAAAGGAAACTCATGCAATACAGCTTGTAGAACTTAAACTTGAACATTGCCATCTCTGTACCCAGCCTACTGATTACTTCAATGGGGCACATAAAGCTGACAGACTTCGGCCTGTCGAAGATGGGTCTGATGAGTCTGACCACCAACTTGTATGAAGGACACATAGAGAAGGATACCCGGGAGTTCTTGGATAAACAGGTATGATGAAGAGAACAGACAAATGACAAAAGAGCCATTACACACTTAGCTCCACAATGCCAAACCCACTTGAAGTAACGCCACTAAGGAATTGCAGCAAAACCTTTGATTTTGCCATCATAGATAACTTGTAGTGTGTAAACGTGTATGGCAAGATTGAAATCATCAAATATGCAATTAATAAACGTTGGTTATTAAGGTTGGCTGTATTACAGTCAGAGATTTTTTTTTACTGTGAAATATGAAATGCCCTTTGATGTCTTCTTTTCTACGCAAACAAATTCTCTGTTATTGAGTGCCAGGCATACAGTATTCAAAGCATAAAAAATGAAACAATAAACCAGTATTTCCACAGTTATTATAATCATTTCTCTTTTGGGTAAGGTTTGTCTTCTCAAGCCTTTCATTGCTCATGCTTTGAATGCAAGCCTCATTATTTCTTGGGTAGGCACGATCATGGCCAAAAATCTGTTATCATTCAATGCATACCCATCTGCACATGAAACCAAGACCGGTGCTTTCATTTTATCTTGGCATCCTTGCTGTGATCCTCTCAGCTGGGTTGAAACGTGTGCACTCTCTGCACACGTGCCTCCCACTCACTGTGTACAAAGCCTCTTCCAATTAGCAACTATACAAAGTTCAATATTTTCCTTCAGCATGTCCGCTTAAGGCTCCTTAAGCATGACACTGAATCCCTGTGAGCTCCAGGGGTGCTGACCTCCCTCTGGAGGTCAGAGGACCCTTACAGGGATCAATAAAATATCACTGTATAATCTAATGGGAATCCTAATGAAGAAGTAAACAAATTAGGATAGTGGCTTCTGAGAAACGTGGTCAACTGACGTGCTGCTGTCTTTCCTTCAGGTGTGTGGTACTCCAGAGTACATTGCCCCAGAGGTGATTCTTCGTCAGGGTTATGGGAAGCCAGTGGACTGGTGGGCCATGGGCATCATCCTCTACGAGTTCCTGGTGGGCTGTGCACCTTTCTTTGGAGACACTCCAGAGGAGCTGTTTGGACAGGTCATTACAGGTGAGGAATCAAGGGTCAGAGTTGGATGGGTGTTTTAGACTAATCATTTATAAACACATTACTAATGTATAAGTCATAATATTTGTTTCACCTCTTTATCTCTCACTGTGTATCATTCTCTTGATTTCATCTGACCTTTCTCACCAAACATTTGTCATGTTTCCTAATATCCCCCTCCTCTCTCTGGTGCATCTTGTAGATGACATAGTGTGGCCAGAGGGTGATGAAGCTCTCCCTGTTGATGCTCAGCACCTGATCTCCACTCTGCTGCAGACAAACCCACTGGTCCGACTGGGCACAGGTCAGTTAGCTAGAACGCTTACCAATCTGAAGCATGGGGCAGCAGGGTGACCAATGGGTTAAGGTGGTTACCCTGTAACTGGAGGCTCTCAGGGTCAGTGTGCCCAAGTGTGTCAAGTTCTGTCAAGGTCAAAGTGCCCTTGAGCAAGACACTGAACCTCTAATTGCTCCATTGATATTGTTCCTGGCTGATCTTGTCCTCTGAACCTTTGGCGACAGTAGTTTGATAGTTTGTGCTTCAAGGACAAACAACATCTGTACTACCTTTGTTGAATATGACAACTGAAGTAAACAAAAAATGTTTGTAGAAGCGAAATATTTAATGTCATAATTGAGATTTACATAATTATTATCTGCATCCTGACGCTCTCTCTCCGATTCTCCCTCCTTTCTCTCTCTCTCTCTCTCTCTCTCTCTCTCTGTCTCTCCCCTTTCCTCCACTGGCCCTCCAGGGGGTGCCTTTGAAGTGAAGCAGCACTCATTCTTCACAGAAGTGGACTGGAACAGCCTGCTGAGACAGAAGGCAGAGTTTATCCCTCACCTAGAGTCAGAGGAAGACACCAGCTATTTTGACAGTAAGTCTGTAATGGACGCTGCCAGGAATGCTGGACCATCTGACCGCATTTGACTCTGGACGCACACTACAGAACCATACGGCCATAGGAAATTCCTATTAATCAAAACTTCTGGGGCGCTTTTCATCTCAGTCTCCTGAATCATCACCATCTTCCCCCCACACCCCTCCATAAAGTCTTTTACCAACTCCCACTGGGTATTTGGGGAAGCAGCTTTTGGTGTTATGTTGCATTTTTGGACTTGAATGTGTACATTCAGCATGTGCAGGGGAATCCATCTGAGTTTGCAGCTTTGGCAGCAGTTTAACCTCTCAGTGCAAACTGATTGCTCTTGTCTCGTGGAGTTTGGGCCAGTCTCAGTAATTATGTTTGAGTGTGAGGAGTGAAATCAGAGAGAGAAATAGAGAAGGAGAAAGGAGAACCGAGAGAGATAATGCTGCTGCTTTTGTTCTCTGTGGGTCATATAGTTCCTCTCCCCTTTCCTTCCCCATTTTAAAGCTATAATATCTTGTCCCCTCTCCTCCCCAGCTCGCTCTGACCGCTACCATCATGTCCACTCATACGATGAGGATGACACCAATGATGATGAGCCTGTGGAGATCCGGCGTTTCTCATCCTGCTCCCCTCGCTTTAGCAAGGTCAGTCTTGATAACAACAACAATAATAACAACAACAGCAACAACAACAACAACAACAACAATAATAATAATAATAATAGCTTTATTTGTAGTGTGTGCCTCTTATTTCACTCTTTTTTTGCCTGTAATGAGAATTTTAAAAGTCTCTGAATGGCAAGATGTTTTATTTTACCAAGAAGAAAAGCAATATACTACAATTTTGTTCCCCCCTTGTCATGCAGAATTTGTTTAGCACTATTGATCTTTTTCAACAATGGCCTGAATTGCACTCACACAGTTACACTCATACCTGGGAGCCGCCAAGGACAACAATGTCACAGTCTTCTCAGACCTTGTGCACATAGATGTTTGGATTTTTTTTACCCTGTTTAGGTGACAGATGAGTAGGCTTTGCACATAGGACAATGCAAATACAATGAGTTTCAGAAAATGTTGACAAAAATGTTAAAGCAACACTATATTATTAGAAACTATTAAGCATTATGCAACACATGCAAACATGCACACTATCACCTTCGTTGGTCGCTTTGGATAAAAGCGTCTGCTAAATGACTAATGTAATGCAATGTAAATGTAATGTGTGGACCTGCAGGTGTACAGCAGCATGGAGCATCTGTCCCAGCTGGAGCACAAACCTCCCACCGTGACTCGACGGGAGCACAAGGTCCCCAGGGAGGAGCGGGTGGCCAAGAGAGAAAGCCTGGGCAGCCTCACCCTCAGGGACAAGAGCTGGAGGACTGGATCACCTGAAATGTGAGTGTCGCCTGGGTTTATTCAGTTTGCACTTAAAAAGTTACACTTTCATCAGTGATAATGTTAAATAAAAGAGTCAATTCAATCACTTAACCTCTTGATGGCTCTGATGTGTTAAAGGATAGGTACACTGATTAATGTGAGAAATGGATAGCCGTGGCTCTAAACTTATCTCTGTCTTACTATCCAGGAAGCGCTTGTCCTGCTCTGAGTCCTCCTTTCCTGAGTGTGACTCCAGCCCTCCCTCCGGAGCCCGCAGGCGTTTCTCTGCCCTCATGGACACGCATCGCTTTGCCTCACCTCTGGAAGTGGACTCTGAGTTGTCTGTCCCCATCAGGCAGCCACAGGTGAAGGCCAGAGGGGCTTCACTGGAGGGAGCCATGGGCTCCACCTCCAGTCAGGGGGATCTGAGGACCATCCCTAAAGAAGGCAATGGGCTCACTGCTGGAGGTAAGAGGGGATGAGGCAGCATATATAACATTATTGAATGATGACAAGAAATGTCAAATATCTATTTACTGTTATGTATCGTGTCTTTGCCATGTCACAGACAAGCTTTTGAGACCTGCCGATGCTTCAGTGCCTCTACCAGGCAGTGCTGCTGCTCTGGGGGTCCCAGATCCGCAGGGGACCCGAGGGGCCACCAATGACCTGGTTCTGCGGAGGGTTCGCCACCAGCAGCTCTCAGCCGAGGGCGAGAAACAAAGTTCACGGCCGGGAACAAAAGTTATTAAATCTGCTTCTGCCACTGCTCTCTCTGTCATCATTCCTGCAGGTAGAGACACTGATAGGCACGCTGTTTTAATCTTCATTTGTTATAATGTGATACATTGCAATACAACCAATAGAAATAGCCTTTTCAAACTTGATTCCTGTAATTTAACCTACTCTCTATCCCTCCCTCCACAGTGGAGCAGCATGGTACCTCCCCTCTGGCCAGCCCTATGTCTCCTCGCTCCACCTCATCCAACCCCTCCTCCCGTGACTCCTCCCCCAGCAGGGACTACTCCCCCGCAGTCAATGTACTGCGCTCGCCTATCACCATCCACCGCTCTGGGAAGAAGTACGGCTTTACCCTCCGAGCCATCAGGGTATACATGGGAGACAGTGATGTCTACAGTGTACACCACATGGTCTGGGTGAGAGAGCAGAGCTTATGTTGCTTATGTTATGACAGAGTAGGTATTGTTGATGACTCTATTGGGGAAGCTGATGAAAGGTAGGGTGGAGCTTATGTGCCATTTGCTGGTGAAGTTAGTGTTTTTGTCCTTGAAAGGCTGTAATCACTGGTTTATGCCAGAGCATTGTGAAAACATGGAGATAAATACGGCTTTTCTACATAAGTGGCTAAATCTGTTTGACTGACAGTAATTTGTTCCAATCACAGCATGTGGAGGATGGAGGCCCTGCCCAGGAAGCTGGACTTAGTGCTGGTGACCTCATTACTCATGTGAACGGGGAGTCAGTCCATGGTCTGGTCCACACAGAGGTGGTGGAGCTCATTCTGAAGGTGAGAGGGGGAGAAAAGAGGGAGGTAAAATAGTTTAGTTCTTTAGTTCTTAAATTGCTTCATTTGCTGAGAAACATAAAACAAAACATATTTTGTAACGTAGTTGTATCTATGTATGTATGTATGTATGTATGTATGTATGTATCTATCTATCTATCTATCTATCTATCTATCTATCTATCTATCTATCTAATTTCATTTCATGGTTGAGATAAAAATTGTTAATATGATAAAATGAATCGTATATTGTGGGTTTTTTTAATCTCCAGAGTGGAAACAAGGTGACGGTAACTACTACTCCCTTTGAGAACACTTCTATAAAAGTGGGTCCTGCCCGCAAGTCTAGCTACAAATCCAAGATGGCACGGCGCAACAAGAGGACAGGGGCCAAGGAGGGACAAGAGTGGGTTCCTGCAAAATATTATGCATTTCAACACATAAGAATACATACTTATTTTACTTGTTTTCAATGTTGAATGTGCTTTCAATCTCTATCCTCCATCCCATTTTCCCTTACTGCACCTACTCTTCATCTCCTCATGAAATCTCTCAACGTCTGTATAATTCTTGTGTCTTTCAGTAAGAAGCGCAGCTCCTTGTTCAGGAAGATCACCAAGCAGTCCAACCTGCTCCACACCAGCCGGAGCCTCTCCTCTTTAAATCGCTCTCTATCATCTGGAGACAGTCTCCCAGGCTCCCCCACCCACAGCCTCTCTGCCCGCTCTCCCACTCAGAGTTACCGCCCCACTCCTGAATCCCCTTACCTGGGTTCGTATGAAAAGCCTACATACACACAAACCATCACTTGGTTTTGATTTTTTTATTGTATAAGAAAAGTAGCACATAACATGTTTCAAAAACAAGAAACATGGGGTGTCTTAATGGCTCAGCCACATTACATGTATTTTGCGACGTTTCAGGTTTTAATCTTGCTCGTGATCTTTGTCTCATGTCACCCCGTTTCCCTCATTTTTCTGTAGCATAAATGTAATCTTAAAGTAAGATATTGTGAATGAAAAGTTTGAAGTTTGTGTCCTCTTTTCTCCTCAGGCACCTCATCACAGAGCAGCTCTCCAGCTTCCAGCACCCCCAACTCCCCGGCAGCCTCTCAGCACATGAGGCCCAGCTCCCTACATGGCCTCTCTCCCAAACTTCACCGCCAATACCGCTCTGCACGCTGCAAGTCTGCCGGCAACATCCCCTTGTCTCCCCTGGCCCACACTCCCTCCCCTACCACTTCCTCTCCTCCTCCTCTTACT
>OOFE01027621.1:0-37990 GCA_900323365.1 Monocentris japonica | reverse complement strand
TTTTCCTTTTCGTCCCGGTCAAATACTTCTCCATTCTGTGCAACTACTGACACTTAATCACCGTGGGCGGAGCAGAATGAACCCATTCATTGGGGACGGGACCATGACAGCGCGGTTTGATTATTGTTGTGCGCCGCGAGACGTTGAAACAGTAGTTCAGCACATTGGTTCAGCGTAAATGGACCTTTTCCTCCCAGTCGCTCGCGCCCCCCCTGTCATACCTCTGCGCCCCCCTGGGGGGGCGCGCCCCACACTTTGAGAAACACTGGCCTAGACAGAGCGTAGTATTGCAGTTTATGTTTGGCTTATCACAGTCTCTTCTGAATAAATACCAGTGACTCTCACACATTGGCGCACATTTTTGTGTTGCAATGAGATTTCCTTTTTTTTTGCGATCTGTTTGCCTGCTCATCTTTCACAAATATCCCACAGTCATCACACCTAAATTAACCATTCACACATCTGTACTCCCGCCTCCAGGACTTGCAGGCCCAGGACAGAGCCCATCGTATTGGCCAGCAAAATGAAGTGCGCGTACTGCGCCTCTGCACTGTCAATAGTGTGGAGGAAAAGATCCTGGCAGCGGCCAAGTACAAACTGAACGTGGACCAGAAAGTTATCCAGGCCGGCATGTTCGACCAGAAGTCATCAGGCTGTGAACGTCGGGCCTTCTTGCAAGCCATTCTGGAGCACGAGGAACAGGACGAGGTCGGGACTCGGGGGGGCTGCCGCACTAGGGGGTCGTGGGTGGGTGTGATCTGAACTCGCTCCCACATCGCACACCCACCCACATCCGCCTGTGCGCCAGCTCACCTATTCTTTCCCTCCTTTTCTCCTCTCTTTTCCTGTTTCCTCCTTTTCCCAGGTTTTAGATGATTTCTTCAATCCAGTTTCCTCCTTTTCTCCCTTAGTTGATACTTCCTTTTCTTCTTTTCTTACCTGCTGTTATTTTTTCCTGCTACAGTTTCTTTTATTTTGCTTATTTTACTTAGTCTTTACTCTTTTCAAGGTAAAATCAGGTTCCATTTGATAACTTGAATATGCAAAGCCAAATCACACAGGCCTAAAAAATGTTTCCAAAAGTTAATGTTAACATGCACTTCATGATTATTTTTTCATTACACAAGTCAAAGACACAAAGTATATTAGTTCAGAGACTTTGCTCTGAGGTGCCACATAAGTCGGCCATTAGCCCCTGCTCACCCTCTCTCATTTGTCTGCAGGAGGAAGACGAGGTGCCCGATGATGAGACTGTCAACCAGATGATTGCCAGAAGCGAAGAGGAGTTTGAACAGTTTATGGTTGGTCCCAATTCTCTATTCCTTATCAGGGAAACATAATTTAGTAATTTGACTCCACTAACACCATGTTTCTTTCTCTCCTCCCCTCCCTATTCCAGCGCATGGATCTGGACAGGCGCCGTGAGGAGGCTCGCAACCCTAAGAGGAAGCCGCGTCTCATGGAGGAGGACGATATGCCCAGCTGGATCTTGAAGGACGACGCTGAGGTTGAGAGGCTGACTTGTGAAGAGGAGGAGGAGAAGATGTTTGGCAGAGGCTCCCGCCAGCGTAAGGAGGTGGACTACAGCGATTCACTCACTGAGAAACAGTGGCTCAAGGTGAGATTGGTAAAGTTTTATCTCAGGTGTTTGTGTGGAAAGAGATGTAAAAGAAATTTTGTGTGACTTCTCGGGAGGAAACAGTGTTTGAGTTAATTGTCATTGTCATCAAATGTAGTCAATATTCAGTTAGTTGTATTGGTTCCCTGCCACAGGCCATAGAAGAGGGTAACCTGGAGGACATTGAGGAGGAAGTCCGTCACAAGAAGACTACCAGAAAGCGCAAGAGAGACCGTGACCATGATGCTGGCCCGGCTACGCCCAGCTCCAGCAGCGGCCGTGGACGGGAGAAGGACGAGGAGGTGAAGAAGGCCAAGAAACGCGGTCGTCCGCCTGCTGAGAAACTCTCTCCCAACCCTCTTTCCCTCACCAAGAAGATGAAGAAGATTGTTGATGCTGTCATTAAGTACAAGGACGGGTGAGAATGCTGCTTTTTCAGAACAAAGATGGACAACTATCTTACTATTCTAACTATAAAAATTCAGGAAAACTGTCATTAGAAATTAAATGACATGAATGAAAGTGTTGATACAGTAAAAATGAAATACTCTACCAAACAACATAATGGTGCCGTGTGTTCATAATTGATGTTTTCTGATTTATTCCAATTTCATATTGAACATTGACTGATGGTGATGAGTATTAACACCCCAGCTTCTCTGACCCTGTTTCACAGCAGTAATGGGCGGCAGCTGAGCGAGGTCTTTATCCAGCTGCCCTCTCGCAAGGAGCTTCCTGAATACTACGAGCTCATCCGCAAGCCTGTAGACTTCAGGAAGATCAAGGTACAGATAGAAAACCTTCCCGTTCATGCTCTTTTCACCTTGCTTTACTTTTATACAGTGGTGCACATTCACACCTCAGAGCTGCCCAGTAAAACCACTCTTCTACTACTGTTTGCTATGAGAGCACATGATTTATTCACTTTGAACCAACAACTCTCTGGTCAAAAGCCCATTTCTCCAGTTTTAATTGTGCTTTCTGCCTGTTTATCCACTTCTGACTGTTGCCTTCTGTTGCCCACCCCAGGAGAGGATCCGCAGCCATAAGTACCGTAGCCTGAATGACCTGGAGAAGGATGTGATGCTGCTGTGTCAAAATGCCCAGACATTTAACCTGGAAGGGTCTCTGGTGAGTGGCGGCCTTAATGTTACTGCTGCAGTAAATGATAGATGAACTTGTATTTCAGGTATCTAGCAGACGTTCTTAGTCACTTATAATAAAACCAAAAGACAATAATAAACAAGATTCTCTGGGCGTTTTTCCAAGAGGTTTTTATATTGATCTGTACTGCGCTGTATCTTTCTCTGTGAACCTCTCAGATCTATGAGGACTCCATCGTGCTTCAGTCCGTTTTCACCAGTGTGAGGCAGAAGATTGAGAAGGAGGATGAAAGTGAGGGTGAGGAAAGTGAGGAAGAGGAGGAGGAAGTAGACGAAGGCTCTGAGTCTGAATGTGAGTATCAGAAACACACACACACGGTATACTTCTGACCTACACTTTCACATAATCTGTTGGAAGGGCTTGTCCCTAGGGAGCCACAGTAAACACTAATCCGATCCTCATCTTCAATCTTTCTCAGCTCGTTCAGTGAAGGTGAAGATTAAGCTGAGCCGGAAAGAAAAGGGGGAGCGAGGAGGAAAAGGACAACGGCGGAGGGGCCGTGGCGCCCGGGCCAAACCTGTAGTGAGCGACGATGACAGCGAAGAGGAACAGGAAGAGGTGAGAGAAGTTCCCTCACTCACAAGAGAAAAATGTGCCATTAGTTACATCAGAGTCTCAGGCTCCGTTCACACCGCAGACGTTCCTGCTCAATTTCAGATAGCTGCTCATCTGATTTAAAAATATTTGGATGACTGTTCATATCTATTCCCTCTGATACCAATATGAATTGACAGCGATGTTGAAAAGACAATAACATAACAGAAGACAATAACAAAAGACGTCCCGTCCGTTTTTGTACCTACGCTTCTCCCACTCGTTGCGAACACATTTCAGTTACCCTATGTGCCTTTTTGAGTTTTGACTGAATTGAAGCGTCTCCCCAAATACCAATCAAGTTGTTCTGTTTCGTTCTCCATCCTAACATTGGCTCAACCAAGCTGCCATGAATGACAAGATTATGACAGTTGTGTCAGGTGACTGACAAATTCCAATTCGACGGTTCAAATACATGTAGGTCGCACGCCTTGGGATCGGCTTTTATACCACATGTGGTAAAAAATTTAAAAAATGCAGTTCAATCTAGCTTTTGCAGTTCCCACTGATTAAAAACCATTTTATCTGTTGCGTAAGGGAAAACAAAATCAGAATTCAGAGACTTTCAACTGCAGTGTGAATGCAGACCTTCCACTCTGTCCAACCAGAGTAAGAGCTGACACTGTAACATGTAACACTGTGCCCAAAGGTAGTATGTTATTACGTTGGTTGGGACCCTTCAGCACTTTGTGTACCATTTTACTCTGTTAGATAGTGGAAGCTAAGTCTTTGTTTCCTTTGTGTCATCTGCTCCAGGAGCGTTCGGCCAGTGGCAGCGAGGAAGATTGAAGTGAACCACTCCCGATCGGACCAATGGCCCACTGAGCCCCTCGACTGGAATTTATATATTTTACTTAGATATCACAGCGGGGAGACAGCCAGTGGTGAAGGCCTAGTTTTACCTAGATGAGCTGATTTTTAGTGAGACCATTGTATTCTCATTAAAGTAAACCATTAATTAAAAACCAATAAAAAAAAGTAAAATATGAAAGCTAAAAGCCATCCACTTCCATATTTAAGCAGGCTTTTCCCAATATGAATAGTAGAACTGTGTATGTCTTTTTGCCTTTTTTGCTTTCTCCTATAAGTGAAAATTGACAGGGCCTGATAGACTGATCGTGGACCACAAGGAGAGCTAACTGACTTTTTATTATTATTTTTTTTTAAGTGGTATTAATTTTGTCGTCTTTTTCTCTTTCACTGAGACAAAGTTATGTGTGAACCAGAGGCGCTGTCCTTCCCTTTTGAATGCATGTCGTGCGTGTCTGTGGAAATGCACCTGGATGTGTCGGTCGCTATTATCTCTATGTTTAATTTAAGATTACAAGCGGGATCACGGTATGTCCCAACCTGGGGCCCCTCCTTAAGCTGTGTATGAAAAGGGGGAGGGAGGGATGGCACCATTTCTCGTGTCGGTGTCACTGGATTCCAAAAAGTACAATAAAGGCATCTCATAATTAACCTGACTAAATTGTTTTTTTTCTTCTATTCTGGACTGATGCGATTATCCAAAAATATACCCAGACTAGGTTGATGGTAATTGTGCTTATCCTTCACGTACACTAGATGGCCTACTGACCATGAGAAGGTGTATACTGTGTGGGATTGCTTCACTGAGGAAGTGTATGCTGTTTTGAGCCTTTTGTTTTTGTCTTATACCTTTTTCCAACCAGTGTTTTTGCTCTCTATAAGTAGAGGCTACATAACTATAGGTGCAACACACCCAGAACTCTTAGTTGTTTTACACTTTGCCAGTAAGCCTCAAGTATTTCTTTTAGCGTGGTTGTGATAGTCTCACTGGGCCTCCATGCCTCTGATCTCAGCTCTCCAACACAGTACTCTTCCTCAAAGGTCAGTCCTTGACCCTGACACGCCTAGATTCTCCTTTCCCTCATGATTGCGCTAGCATCTAGGGGCACATGCCATGACACCTGTACAAACACTGTGGGTTATATCTGTATGAATCTGCTGTGTGGGCGATTCTTATGCCTCACGTGAGTTTGAAGCTCAGTGGAACAAGTTTTGGAGGAACCACTACCCCAGCATGATCAAACTATCCTCCCTGCAGACTGATCTCAGTTTCCTGTGTGTGTTTATACAGATGGGATTGCATGCATCATTATTTGAGATTCTTTGAGATTCCCCCCCCAAAACTATTCTCTATTAGGAATTATTTTTACTTTGGTTATATTTTTAGTATTTTTATACTAGAATCTACTGGTATAACTCTAGCCTATCCTTCACAAAGGGGCTGAGTCTAATGGTGAGAAGAGGTTTTCTCACTGACCTAGATAAAATTCAGTGTTTTCACAATCCAGCCACTTTTACTCCGCTGTTATCATTCCATCCACTACATTCTTTCAAAACGATATCAGTCTTATCTTTCCCTCAGCCGAGGTGATGAGGCCAAATGTAAGTTGTCATGGGCAATTTGTCATTTACTGTGCTGTACTCCCTATCAAAGTAGGAACAAGAGACAGCCAGGTAATCCACAAATGCTAGCAGGCATTTTCAGCAGATGATGGATAACTGTGTACACACACAAACTGATGTCTGAAGCATCTAGCGTCGGCATCAAGCCAGGAATCTTTCTCTGTCCTCAGATTGACAGTGCGGCAGACGGCAGACCAATCTACTGAATACTACATCTTCTCTGCCAGGTCTGTCTGTCTTTGAGGAGCAGAAGCCAAAAACGTGCTTTGCTGCAGCTGGGAGAACCTGATTTGACCTTCAATGGAAGTGAGAACGAGAGACAAAGACACTCTATTCCAGCTAACATTGTTTATCTTGAGCACGTCAGCAGAAAGAATGAATCTAAAAAGGGACCTCAGTGCAGGCACACCGGAAGAACCAGAAATTGTGCACTGAATGTTTACAGAGGTGAAGCAGTAGAGACTGTGCATAGTGAGGGACTACAATGGTGGAGGAAGGGAAGTCAATCAGTTTAGGGGTGGAGTGCGGTGCAGAATAGGTGAACAGAAGGCCGAGAGGGGTGCTCACCTTACCTGCTCTCCACAACAGCCGCTTTGTTTCTGCCTCGTGTATTAACATCATATATATCTGATGGGACATCTACTAGTAGATATCTCAGGAATCCCTCTCTCTTTGCAGTGTGACCTATCTGCTCAATCAGCATTTCATAACGGGGGGCGGGGGGCAGAGTAATTAGTGACCATTAACTCTGGCACAGTTTAGGAGCCATTCATGTTTCATAGGCCTCTCAGGAGCAGGTCAGCGAAAGGACCCACTTTTACCAGGGGTCTGATGACTGTCAGCTCATATTAAATGTACCCCAATGTGCAGGAGGTTATCCCTCTCAGAGAGGGGCCTGCATTAGTTAGGACATGTCTCTTTTACTTTGGTCTGGGGTGGAATAAGCTGTCAAATATTTTTATCTGTGGAATTTGTCATGGAATTTGATGGAACTTTATTTCTTGGTTCACTTGTTTCATTGTAATATTTTTCTCTGAAGTGTAGACCTCCTCCGGGCCTTGTCACTTTAATATCTGTGCTCAGTATTTCCACACATGCACTACGACTGAAATATGCTGGTCAGTGTAACATACCTGTGGGCAACGGATATACTGAGAAAGTTAATGAGTCCTTTGGTATCAACATTTATTGGCTATATCTTTATTATACAGGCATTTCTTCTTTTTGGCAGTAGTATCACAGCCTTGGCCTCCTCCCTTCATTTCCATTTGTAGCTACTGTGATGCAGATCTGCAGCCCTGATATGAAGCTCTCCTTTCCCCCAAGTGTTTTAGAGTCTTGTTGATTTTTAAAAGCGATATCAACGTATCTGTGCCTATCCCATGTGATATATTGTAAAGTTTACGATAACAGTCCAGAAATATCAGGATTGTCCTATAGTTTTTCTGACTGGGAGTCTTCTTTTATGGAGCTCTTTCTACCTGGTTCAAGGTTGCTGCTTCAGTTTTATCTCATTAGATGTACTTTATCTTTGCACTTCCTCTGATGGATATTTTATAGAAAACTATCTTATGGCTCTGTAAGTGTTTGAGACTTTGAACTTGAAATCATGTGCAGATCATAAATTTTTATGGGAGAGCTGGCAAACCTTCTCAATTCAGGACGTCCCACAAGGATGTGAAGATAATAGCCGTGTTGATGGTTTTATGGCCTATTTATTTGTTTTACTTGTTGATCACTCAGCCAGTTCTTTGAATTGAAATTTAAATTGCATGCAACATTGTGAAAGATGACAAACATCTACTCATTTGCTATCTGTTTTCTTTCTTAAAAACTATTTTAATAATTGATGTTTTCAAAATAGCATTATGGGAAAAACGTCTGAAACAAAGGGTTGACCAGGGATATTTTGGTTTGGACTGGTCCAAGTGAGTGGTTTTATTCAACACTTAACACCTGCCCGAATAGGCTCACAGCCAAACATCTACTACTAGTGTGTGTGTGTGTGTGTGTGTGTGTGTGTCACTCTCTCTCTCGCTCTCTCTCTGAAAGGGTTAACCTCAGAGTAAAATGCATCTCCAGAAGCTCCGCCTCCCAATTGTGAAGCGGTGTGTTTCAGAAATCACACCACTCCAAATCCCGCCTCCCCCTCCTTGGGCCCCTCCTGCTCCCTCCCACTCCTGGACCACATTGAAATTGGTCTGATGTTGTTGCCAAACATTACAGTGTGAGAGAGCATCCTTACTCCTCCAGATCACAACACAAGGAAGACACCTTGGGTATAGAAAAAAAATAAGCAAGAGTGTTGAGCTGGAGTGTCAAACAACAGCCACATTATTGGCAGTGTTATAACTCAGAAAGCAATCAGAAAGGAGCCTGTCAATCAAGTGTAGATAGACTCTTTCATCAATGCGGATGAAAACTATGGGACAGCGTGTCTACGTGTCAATTTTGTTTCTCATCTGTTCCCTTGTTCAGACAAGTAAGTTAAAATTTCCTGCATTTCACTTTGAGCATTTTATTATAGTTATCATTCATTTTGAAGTGGTCTCTGTGTTAAGTGCAGAGGAAAATGATGTTTGTTCTAATATCGGGTTATTTCTTGCACCCAGCATCAGTTTTACATTATAAATATCATTTTGGCCAATTATTCAGTCTGTATGGGTTTAAATTGCCCACTCCTCTGACAGCACCGGATGCAAGGTGATGGGGGAAGGGGTATTTATTCTCACAATGTAGGTCAAATCTTTTTCTCTCTCCTCGTCTTTCTCCTGTCCTGAAAAGACTGGTTTCCGCTCATATTTTTTCAAGCGCTATAATTGTTTTTCATTGATTGCCGCTTTCATTCTTAAGCCCATTTCTAGAATGGATGTTATTAATACATTTTATCCTTACCGGCTTTTGTGAGAATGGGGCTGCACGTTTTGAGCTTCTCATTTGCTGGGTTCAAGTTGGTGGCGGTTCAGCCAATGAAGCTCCAGGAATGTGAATAGTGTACAACAAGATGTCAAGCGGGGTTTCTGAAAAGCCGGTTGGTGAGGCTATTTATATTGTAATTTGTAACGTGAGAATGGGCGCCATTTACAAATCCGTGATTTTCAGAAATGTTTCAGAACAGAAACATTTTGAAGAATTTAGAGTTTTAATTTCAGCTGTACTGCAGGTGATTAGAGTCTTGCTCAGATTAATCACTCCTGTGATAATCCTCCCGGCATGATTCCTAGTTTGCAGGAGCAAACGTTTTAATAAACATAGGGCCCTTCTGAAGACCCCTGTATTGTGGGAATGAATGGAGTCCCTCACGCCCACCTTGCCATACAAAGGAAGACTGTCATAGATTTGAGGCAACATTCCTTGTTTTTGGTTCAAACATCTCGACCTCTCAGACATGAATTCACTGTCAGCGTTGGTCCTTGTATGCTGGGATAAAGTGTGTGGTGGAACATGTTGGAACTGGCTCTCATCCATCCTCGTTCATTGTTCTGTGTGTTGTGTTTTGATGACAGCAGCACCAGCAGCATTGGCCCGGTCCTGAAACATGCAGTGCCGCTGTTGTCAGATGGTGTGGACACCCACCCATACTGAGCCAACCATTCTCTCTCTGCCATGTTTGGACAGAATGCTTTTCTTTATTTATGTCCTGCTACCAGAGGGATAGCAGAATTTTTACCCCTGTGTTGATCTCTCTCTGGATGGACATGTGGTGACTATCTAAAATCCCACATGGATGTCCTGTTCAGGCAAGGACACCTTATAAGAGCAATGACGCTAAATCATAAGAGTATAAGACCACAGCTTCCTCTCACTCTGTTGGCTCACCTGATAGCAAATCGATTGAACACACCAGACATCTGAGAAAGGACAGATAAACACGAATGCCACATTTGTTTTTTCTCAACACTGATCTGGGGTCAATCATTAACACTGTCATCCTCTGGACAAGTTTGTCTTTCAAAGAACTGAACTTTAAGCCCATTAAGTAAATATGAGAATTTGCATTTGAGTAAGGTGTCATCCGATTCTGGGAATGAGAGCTGGTTTAAAAAGTGAAGTGACCATCTTTTACAATTTCTGTTTTCTGTGGTCTTTCTCTCTTTCATGGAAAGGGAAAGTGGTAAATCTGGCTTTCTGTCAGGTTTCAGAGCTATATAGCCCAAGGGATGAATGTGCAGTTTGGCTTTGGTCACTCGGGTGTTCCTTTGTCCCTGTCTCAGTTTGTTTTGTTGGCCCACAAGGGAATCCCATTGTTAACACCAGGTTAGACAAGATGAAGTTGCTGATGAAGTGCCCTGCAGCACAACAGCAATAATGCACATGGACTACATGCAGCCATAAAGAAATGATTGGTTTAATGTTCAATATATTGGCTTACTTTGGAACAACACTGAAAAAGGACTATTTGCAATTACATATGTTGGTAAGATGACATAAAGCAAACCTCTCCTTTCTGTCATTGAAATATTATGACATTATTATGATATGATTTACAAGACTGTTGCTGAAACATAAACTGTTATTAATAGTACCAGGTGTTTCACTTCACCCAGGAGCTGTCATGATTTGAAACTCCCAGTTTGTGAACAGCATCGGGATACATTATTTATGATTGATCCATTTTCCATCCGTTCTCATAATGCTTCTCCATGCGAGAAATCCAAATAATTAGACATTTTTAATTATAGATGTGCAGTAAAAAGGAAAACCTGCCCACTGTTATCTCCAGATTAACATGCTGGACCCAATCAGCTACTGGTGGTGTGACTGTAGAACTCCTCCCTCTGACCCCTGTCAGAAACAGGTGTCCATCCAGGGTTTCGACTCCCGAGGGCCAGGAGAAGCAATTCCCAAGGGCCTCTGGTACAGTTTTATAAACTGTTCTCTGGTGGGGGGGCTCTGATGTACAGTATCTTAATTGGTCCTTCCAGTTCACTGGGTTTTTTGGGTCCATTAGAGGTGGGGGCTGGGAGGACAACTCTAAGAGGTGTAGAATGTCTTTCTTCAGTGGATGAGCTCAAGTCAGATGAGCTATATGTTTCATTACTCAGCAGTAATGCAAGGAAAGGCATTTATATAGCACATTTCATGCACAGGGAAGATTCAGTGTGCTTCACATAAAGACACATTAAAAGACATTTGCAAATACCAGATTTAAACAGGATTTAAGAAAGAAAGAAATGCTTCACACTGAGGGACTCAAACCCTACTGAGTGAGACACGGTAGTGGTGAGTGTAGACTAGACTCTTCCTGCATAGGTCAGTATCTCTTTGCATAGCTGTAGTTTAACTATCTGCCCTATTTGAAGAGGTAGGAACACGCAAGTATGTACTTCTCTGTACACGTGTGTGCAAAACGAAAGACAGCTCATCAGAGGGTTGCACCACAGTATTTATCTACCATCCCCCTGCTCCTCTGGCAGCATGTTATTACCATCTCTGTCATTTCCCACTACACGGCCCTTCCCCCACTTAGTGTAACAACTCTGATGCAAAATGAATTGAGAGCAACCACAAGATCGTCCCTGGAACACCTGATTTCTGACATGAGGCATTCTGGGTCACTGAGTGCCATGTCTTTGCTCTGAAATAGCAGAAGCATTTAATGTGGAACGTGATTTTTTTTTTCTCTTTGATATGACTTCCTTTGATTTGCAGCCATCTCTTTGTTTATATGTAGCCTTCCTGTAATGTTCCCTGAGAAGTGATAACTAAAACAATGGTCCTTTTAGCTCAACCATGTGTTTATATCTTTCTGACATAGACGGACTGACAACATGTGGAACCAAGCAGATGCAGTGTGGTAACGGGAAATGCATCACGACCAGATGGGTGTGTGATGGCACAGATGACTGTGGAGATGGCACTGATGAACTTCCCGGTACCTGTTGTGAGTATCACATGTGACAATAAACTAGAGAATAGATCAGTTGTTGCTCAGCATACATTGATGTAGATCCTACAATCTGTCACTCACCTGTTCAATAAGCAGTAGCTAATAGTAAAAGAAGACAAGTGTTAACTAATGGACCAGTTTTAATCCTGTATATTTTGTCTCAAGTGGCCAAAACATGTAGACCGACAGAGTTCAGCTGTGGTGGCCGTCTTAACCAGTGTATACCCAACACCTGGTGCTGTGACGGAAAAGCTGACTGTGAGAATGGAGCTGATGAGGAGAGCTGTGGTGAGTTAGCAATTTTGGAGTTGAGCACTCACATCTGTCTTACCATATCCTCAATCTCATACCACGTGTATGAGAACTCTGAACTCCAAACTCTCTAATCTAAACTTCCTTTTATCGTTTCCATCCCCTTTATCCCTCCTGCTGTTGTTTCCCTGATAGGTCCCACATTGCTCTGAAAACCCTGTCATGTCTCCTCTTTCTTAGCGCCCAAGCAGTGCACAGACAACGAGTTCCGCTGCAGGAATGGCCAGTGTGTGTCAGCCTCCTTTGTGTGTGATGACGAGGCGGATTGCGACGATGGCAGCGATGAGGCCTCCTGCCCACCCATTACCTGTAGCCCCTCCTCCTTCCAGTGCAATAACACTGTTTGTGTTCCACGCCTCTGGGCCTGCGATGGGGACGCCGACTGTTCGGACGGCTCAGACGAGTGGCCCCAGAACTGTGGCACGAAGAACCCCGCCCCTGCTGCCACTCATCCCTGTTCGTCCCTGGAGTTCCACTGTGGCAGTGGAGAGTGCATCCACAGCAGCTGGAAATGTGATGGAGGAGCTGACTGCCTTGATCGATCGGACGAGGCTGACTGCGGTAAGTGGTTGTCTATTACAAATGTATTATTATCTTCTTACTTTTATGTTGCTGCCTATTTTTCTTTTTGTTTTATTTATTGATTAAATCAAGGAGGGAAAATTAGTTGTCTATCAGTTGTCTTTGAGTGGCTGGCTCATTGTCTATGGGACTCATACCATATTTCTGCCTGTTGCCTCTCTCTAGCTCGCCCCACCTGCCGTCCTGATGAGTTTGAGTGCGGTGATGGCACCTGCATCCATGGCAGCCGCCAGTGCAACCATCAGTACGACTGCAGGGACATGAGTGATGAAATAGGCTGTGTCAATGGTATGAAGCTCTTCCTCCTGCCCCTCCCTGTTTACTTACAACTAAATGACCAGCCATATTTACTCTGACTCTATCATATAATCTGAAATCTGAAACTTACTGTGTGTGCTGCAGCATGCTGCTGATCCAGCATTTCACTTACACGTGTGTCTCCTGCACAGCGACCCACTGCGAGGGCCCGACCAGGTTTAAGTGCCGTAGCGGGGAGTGTATTACCATGGAGAAGGTGTGTGACAAGCAGCGTGATTGCAGGGATTGGTCAGATGAGCCTCTCAGAGAATGTGGTGAGTACAGAGGTCCACGTTCAGCTAATTGCTAGTTTTACACACATTTAATGAAGGTGTCTGCAACTCTAGAATGGTAGTTATATCCTCTGAAAAAAGGACTGAGAAAAACTGCCGTGTAAGCCTTTTCTTCTTCCCCTACTGCAGGCTCCAATGAGTGCCTATATAACAATGGCGGCTGTTCTCATATATGCAATGACCTTAAGATTGGCTATAAGTGCCTGTGTCCTGCCGGATACTCCCTTGTTGACCAAAAACGCTGTGAAGGTACAACATCCCAAACATACATACATACATACATCTGAAACATCTACATCGTTAGGTTAAATCAGAAAAAGTCAACATTCACTTGTAGTCACCAGTCAGTTTTTTTAGGGGCACTTTTTAAATAAGTGTATATTATGCTATATCCAATGTCCATGCCAACATGAACTTCAGTCAGACAGATGATGCCCAGTAATCTATTTACTCTGACGCAAACCCCTCCATGGCAGTGACTGTACTATTAGTGAGAGAGGGGAAGGTGGGGTGATCGCCAATATAGCTCTTTAAATTCCACATGATGACTCAGCATTGTTTCTGTTTTGTCACACCACCCTGTTCTGATTTTTTTCTCCCCCCTCTGAATTGCTCTCAGATATCGATGAGTGTGCTAACCCAGATACCTGCAGCCAGATCTGCATCAACCAGATGGGCACTTACAAATGCGAGTGTGAGGAGGGTTACCAAGTTGACCCAGCAACCAATGCCTGCAAAGCCATTGGTAAATATCATCTCTCTTGTGCTTTCCAGAGTGTTTGCTATACTATATAATACTTACATACTCAAAGCATTTGAATAGCCTAGTTCAATATTATTTTTTCTACTCTAGAAGCGTATAAAGAATAAAATGCCCTTGTATTTCCCCGTGGTACTAACTTAAAATAAACATTCCTGTTCTTGTCCGATTCTGTAGGTACAATAGCCTACCTGTTCTTCACCAACCGCCATGAGGTCAGAAAGATGACTTTGGACAAAAGTGAGTACACGCGTGTGATCCCCCGTTTGAAGAACGTTGTGGCTCTAGACATGAACGTGGCCACCAAGGAGATCTACTGGTCAGACATCTCCCAAAAGAAGATCTACAGGTGAGCAAGGCCCCCTTGGTTTCACTGGCCAGGATGAACAGAAACAATTTATTGGTCCATTTTTGTAGACTGTAAGGATAGACACCAATATCTATTAATATCTATTAATATCTTACTCTTTTTCATTTCCTTTACCTCATTCTTCTTTACAACCCTTCGCTGTCAATCCAGAGCCCCAATGGACACAGCTGCAGACGCCACCCAACATAATTTAGTGATTGACAGTGACATTGATGCTCCTGAGGGCATTGCCTTTGATTGGATCCATGGCAACCTGTACTGGACTGACAGCATCCGCAGCACTATCTCCGTGGTAACGGCTGACGGGAGCCGCCGCAAAACCCTCTTCAACCAAGACTTGGCTAAACCCCGCGCTATTGTTGTCGACCCTCACAGCAAGTAAGCCCAACACTGGTGTTATTGATATACAGTGCCTTGCAAAAGTATTCAACTTTTTTCACATTTTGTTGTGCTATTAAGTTGGGTTAGGGTTAGGGTTTGCAAAAACTTTGCTTCATTCGGGCTAGGTTGCTACACTAGCAAAACTTTGTTCAACATTTCGGATTACCGTTACTCAGATGTCATATTTAGATTTTATTTAGCAATTCTGAACTTTCCAACTTTTTTTTAAACTTGTCTTACTTGCTAACAAAGCTGAGACCAAGTCCCTTCACTAGATCTTAATAGGATCTTAGGGTGTAGGGTGGACTCTCCATCAGATTGCTTAAACACAGTATGAATGAATGACATGACAGTATGACATCTGAGTAATGGTAATCTAAGTGATAGGAATGATGTCTTTGGGTGTAACACCAAGTTGGAGAACTGTCCAGCATTGGCGGAGGTCTGCGCTCTGCGAGTGCCTTCTAGTTCCATAATACTTTGTCCTCTGCTTTCATAGCTTCATTTACTGGACTGACTGGGGCACTCCAGCCAAGATTGAGAAGGGAGGTCTCAATGGAGGAGACCGTACTGCTCTGGTCACTGACAATATTGTGTGGCCTAATGGAATTACACTTGGTAAGCTCTAGCATTCGCGTTTCTTTGTTTTCAAGTTGCTCTGCACTCATTTGTGTGAATGTGAATGCCAGTGATCACTCTGGTCTGACCTGTTGCTTCCCCACCCCCCTTGCCAGACCTGCTGAACCAGCGACTATACTGGGTGGACTCAAAGCTACACACCCTCTCCAGTATTGATGTGCAGGGCGGAGGTCGACGCACCCTCATCGTAGACGAACACAAGCTGGCTCACCCACTGGGACTCACTGTGTTTGAGGTAGATATTTACTACCTGATAAAATCTGTTATCCATAAAACCAGTCCTCACCCAATACAACATACCATATGGCTCATAACCCGCCTATAAAATAAACCAATTCTATTCTATTCTATTTGTGCTTTGAAATGAATGAATCCCTATTACAAATGTTAAAAACATGGCTTGTTGTGTGCCTCTAGGAAAGAGTGTTCTGGACCGACGTCAGTAACAATGCCATCCTGAGTGCCAACAGGATGACGGGCAGTGACATCAGACCCGTGGCGGAGCACCTCTCTTCTCCAGAGGACATTGTTCTCTACCATAACCTCAAACAGCCTGCTGGTAAGCAGGGTCTTACACCTCTTGCTTTCACATTTTCACTGGAAATTGGTAAAGATTTGATTTTTATTGTGTGTTATATTATTATTATTAGTTTTGGGTTCAAGGTTTATACTCTCTCATTCTAGTTTCACTTTAGAGGTAGAGAAATGTGTTCACATCAAAATCATAAGCAGACTTGTAGCGTGGGCGATACTGGCTGGGCTTCTGTTAAAGATTATATAGTGGCCAGTCGTGTGGTCTTCTGCCAATATGATGGAGGTTCCTCTCTGATTACAGCCACATAAAAACAGTAAAGCCTGCAATGAGATTTCACTTTCAATTAATTCTTCATTTAAAGGCAGTAATGAGTTTTAGTCTCCTATGATGGACTAAATGCATAAAAATGGTAAAGTTTAAATCGCTTCAATACAAAAATATCTGTATCCATATCAGCCTTCAAAAATCCATATGATTTGAACCCTAGTACTAACTTTTACCCACCCCCCCATTGCAGGCAGAGACTGGTGCAAGGTGGCCAATGGTGGCTGTGAATTCTTGTGTCTGGCCGCTCCCCAAGTGGGCAGACATCCCCCCAAATACACCTGTGCCTGCCCTGATAATATGATGCTAGCCAGGGATATGAGGAGATGTGTGCCAGGTATGTAATTGATTGAATAGACAAGCTGCAAATGTGGTATAATTTGAAGGACAAAATAACAATATAATAACATAATCTGTCTTTCACTTTTTAACAGATTGTATTATAAAGAAACAAACTTGACTCCTCTTCTTTTTGTATGCCAACAGCTGTGCCAACGCCTGCAGCTCCAGTGCCTGCCAGGACCTCGCTCAAGCCCCAGGTCCACACCACCACTGCACCCATCGTAATCACCAGCACCATGGCCAAGCCAGTGCCACGCACCATCAAGCCTCTGGTTAGGAACACCACACCTGTACCAAGGACCGCCTCACTTGAGCCAGGGAAGCCCAAGGCCCCCCAGACCACTAAGGCAACCCAAGCCACCACAGAGGTTCCAGTTACCACTCAAGGTAAGTTTAGACTGAAGTGTGTTGCTCTCAGAACTGCACCTTTGGGACCAACGTAGACGTATTGGAACCTTGCAAGTTAGTCTCATATATCACTGATATATATTCTTTCAGACGTCCGTCATGAATTTGCTGCTGCCGTACCCAAGACTGCCCCCACCACCCCAACAGCTCTGTACATTGCCTTACCTCTGGGTGAGTTGCTTACAAAGTTAGCATCTTTGGACAAACTACGGAAAAGTTGAAATAATTACAGCGCCGACTATCAGGTCTGATATGTCTCTCTGTTCCGTTCTTTCACTCTCGCCCTGTCTCTACCTCATGTAGTGATTGTATGTATTGTGGCCTTTGGTGCCGTACTGCTATGGAGGAACTACAGGCTGAAGAACACCAACACTATTCACTTTGACAACCCCGTCTACCAGAAAACCACAGAGGACCAAGTGCACATTTGCAGGAGCCACAGCCCTGATGGTTACTCCTACCCGCCGGTGAGTCTAAGAAGTGTGACTAAGGCAGTCTAGTTACTTTAATTGGTTAATAGCTACTAGAATAATGCACACTGACCAATCTTTGTGCCAGTCTTTGCAACTCGGCTATTTTTCAACTGCTGTTGCTGAAACTAGGAATCTGAGACCTAAGAGCATCCTAGTGCTGTTGGATCTTAGCATTTGGACAGGTTTTTCTCTCTTCTTCTCTTTCCTTTTTTCTGACTCTGATTACAGGTGTGTCAGAAAAAAGAAAATGATGAAGGATAGTCTGTCTGTTATTATTGATTCTATACCCAGTCATATCTACTCTTAAGCACCTTCTCATTCTAACCTAATCTAATTCTTCCTACTATAATCTGAACTACAGATTACAAAAAACAGACAGCTTTAATTTTGTATATACCCTTTATTGTTATCATTGCTTACAGGCTACAATAAATTTCTCCGATGGACCTAAACTGGGTATCATTGATCTAACTTCCTCTTTTTTGCTGCTATCAGAGACAAATTGTGAGCTTGGATGAGGAGGCAGACAACCCAGCCTTCACAGAAAACTGAAAAAGAGATGGGCAGGGAAGTAAGAAGAGCCTTGATAATAAGCTACCTTGGAAGTCCTTTTACCTCACAAGCTCATGGATATGGAAGAAAAAGCCAGCAACAGGATATCGTCACAAACACATGCTCTACATGGGAAACACGGTGAAACGAAGAGGGTTTTACATCTTCCTTGCACATTTGTTTTCCGTCCATGTCTATTTGTTGACCATCCATCATCCCTTCACTAAGTCATCAAACTGGGGATTCCTCAATAGTGACTTTTTTTTATCCTAACTGTGATGCCTTATAAATGGAGGACTGGCTTAGTGTTAGAGCCACATCACTCACACATGCCCTCATTTATTGCAACTTAGAAATGGAAGTTCTCTCTCATTCTTGTTACGTAGAATTCAGAAATGGTGTGTTGTAAATATCGTAGTTGTTGATTTTTGTCTTATGATAGAAAGTGACAAGTTGTTGATGGAAAGTGATCATATCTTGCACTATTTGCGGATTGTCTTTTTTTATTTGGAAACAAGAAAATCTTAACCTGAGGCTCTGTCCCAATGCAAACACTAATACTAGAGCTGTTTGTTGAAAGTTGTATCTAGGTGAATGAAATTGCTAACACTAATTAGAATTTTGCATGTGCCAATTTAACCAGCGTGACCTCAATATCTTCATCAACCTCATCATCATGAACCTAATGATGGAGGGGCCAATTTAGCTTTTTACACCAGACATTGCCTCAGTCACGGAGCGAGGGTATCATCCAAAGGGACCTACGGTACCTGTAGTTGTTAACTTCACAGAAAACACAGTAACATTGTGTATGTGCCTTGCTTATACTACGGCTTCTTTGTGATAGCCTTTAGACTTGACATATCACCAAATGTCTTTTGAGCTCAGTCACTGACTAATTGGTGACAACGTCCTTCAACAGCCATCCATTCTTTCTCAGTTTCTGAGGAGGCTTTTTTCACTTCATTTCCCTCTGATGTGTGATTGGAGGTCTATAGAGTGGGGTGTGGAGTTGAAAAACCATCCCTCAGTTTTCCCTCGCTATGCCCCACTCAGGGGAACTGTATATAACAACGCATTCCTCCATGACAGAAGAGTAAAAGAAGTCATACGATCCTGTGACCAGTGGAGCCATGTCCAATGCTCTGTACCACGCAACAGCACACAGACAAGTGTATATTTATGTCCTCAGTTAGGACTAGAAACTTAACTTGCCTTGCTATGTGTCCTATCAAGGTTTTCAAAACAGATTCTGGAACAGTTCTTATTTTACACTGATGACACGTGTGCCTTTTTAATAACATTTTGTTCACATGTTCATGTTGGTGCCATTGAACTCCAACTCCAGATTTGTGTGAAATCAGTGTGTCTGTTTACAATGAAATGTGTGAAGGGAAGTGACAGTGTTACATGCAGGTGAGTGAGGACGAGTGAGACGTTATTGTGATGTGTGTTAACGGCAGTTGTGAAACCCTGATTCATTCGTGCTAGTGAAACTGTGAAATATTTTTTTATTTGACATTTATCAACTAACAGTGCAGATTAAATGTATGTAAATATGGTGTTCATAAATGTAAATATTTGGTCATGATGTTATTCTGTAGAGTTTGTTGCATTCTTCGAAACATTTGTTGTACATAAATAAATGCTTCTATTTATTCCACAATCACAGCACACAGTGTTCAGTTTTTCAGCCTCATGTGCTTGAAATTGGTGTTATGCAATTAACAGCTACATTTGCTAACATCAATCACATCAACTGATCATTGTGTAGATACCAAACAGCTTTGTCATTGTCATTTATTATTTTAATGTTTTTGAAATTTTGGTATTGAATTATTAAGTTCTTTTGAATGAAGTTGTAAGTTTATTTGCTGTCACTACTTGCTTGGGGGATAAGTCTGTTTGTAAAATTGTAAGGAAAAAGAAAAGTATGTAACTACAGCAGTTTTTACTTCCAGGGTCTATTTAATGTTCAAATAAATGCTCTAAAAGCCATGAACATCTGAATAAGCTCTTTCTACACTTCCCCCTCTTTTCACTTGATGGGTATTCATTTTGATAGGACAAGTTGAAAATGCATTCATCCCTGTGGGAAATTGGGCCAACAGGATACAGCAAAGAAAAATAGAAAATAAATAGGAATAGAGCAAAAAATATGTCCAACTGGCAAATTCAACACTAGAAGATGTAACATAGAAATGTATGAATGAAAGTATGAAAAGGTATGATTACATTTTTAAGAAGGTGTGCAAAGTAGCAGCAGTAGTAGTAACTAACTGAGATGAGAAAAAAAACAAATGACAAATGTGTAAGAATATGACAAAAATATGTTATAGAAATATCAATATATACGCAATATATAACAAGTTAGAGGAAACACTGTGTGTAGATGTGCATTGTAAAAGCCTATAGAGCTATGTGTCAACCATTCACATTGGTATTAATTTAAACTCATAACTCATAACTCAGACATTTCTGGCACACAGCCACCTCGAGTGGAACCATTTGAAAAATTATCTTGCTTTATTTTTCAACTTTTCAGAATTATCTTGCCAGACATTTTAGGACAATCAAATCATGTTTTAGTGTAGTTTACTTTTATACATTTGGCAGCCATATGTCTGACAAGGTACCTTCTATGATATACCTTCTATATGATGGTATCATATGTGTTACATGAGGTGAGTGAAATGGTGGTTAAGGTATGTGGTCAATGAAAGACTTTAAATTATGGACAGCAGCATATCCCACTGTTTTATAGGTTTGGTATGCAGACACCGCTCTATCCCCTGGGGTAAAACATGATGAGGATTTTTTTTTTTAAGTCACGTGTTTTTGTAGTTTTTCTACGGAGAGCAAGAACAGTTTCTTAGAAAGCCCCAAACACTGTGACGTCACTATGAAAGGCAATACCAACACAGCATGCATTTAATATAGCGCATCAGTTAACATGCACATGTTGTTGTAGTTTTTTGGTTCACAACAGAACAGTTTCTTAGAAATTCCCAAACATTGTGACATCACAACGAGGGGTAATAACAACAAGGTGTGTGTAATATAATCTCATTCATAATGACTGGACATGCTCTTCATAAACTAACAAGACTAAATTAATACATTTTGAGAGGTTATTGAACTTTTTTATATCTGTACAAGGAGTTAGAGAGAGAAGCGCTCTCAGTAATTGTTGCTAATTCTAAAGAAAGTAGGATGGCATAACTAAGAGTGATCATTTTCTGTTGTTGTGTGTACAAGGTGAAGGAGGAATTTTGCTGAAATTGACACAAATTGTGAAATTTCCCTAAACTTATTTAGTTTTGAGATGTTCAGTTACCTCATTGAATTTCATGGACAATCGTGTGCTCATACCATTAATAAACATCTATTGTTTTCCATAATTATTGATGTTTAATATAGGTACAGGGAAATGACATCCCACCATCACCATCCCAGGAAATACAGTTTCTTGATGTTATCCTGCTTCGGACATTTTTTGAAAATTTTCTTCCCTTGCTCAATAACAGCATAAAAATCAATTTCAGTGTAATTCAACAGAAGGGTATCCAGCTAAATGTGAAGCCAGATCAGAGCAGACCAGGTCCAAGCTCACGTTTCCTGGCAGCTGTAAGAGTGAGTCTCAATGATGGCTATCAGAGAAAAAGAGAGAAAAAACAGCTCTGACCCTGTGGATCTGTAGCCAAACCTGCCCATATCATGTTACGGTTGTTTTACTGCAGGCAAAGTTCAAGGCTGCAGAGGCGAAGAAGTGATAAGTTGATTACAGGTTAGGAAAAGATAGAGTGACACATCTATAGATACAATACTTCTGTACGTAAACATACAGATAAGCAGACAAATAGTCACAATTCCTTTCAGGCTGACTTTCAAATCTCTCTCAGAAGTAAAGCTAATTAATAAAGGCAAACGTTTTGTTTGGGTTGATTTTCAACCCACGCAAAAAGTTAGCTCACATCTTCCAAACTGTTATTTAAACACCCAATATGCTCTAGGCTATTTTTTGTTTTTGTTGGCATGGGACAGCAGAAAAGGCCTTTCTAAGAAAACTTGTATCTGAATCCCTTGACATCATTAATCATTAATATATCAACAAAAGGCCATGCACAGCTGGGCCATGCCTGTTGCTTCCAGGGATGAATTGAACACATACAACTGAAATCATGGAATGTTTTCCAAGCTGCTACATGTGTTAACAGTTTGGTGGAAAGGCAAAACATTCAGGTTGCTTAAGATATATCTTTCTGATATATTTTTTTCTTTTGATTCGTTTGTTTTCAAATTGACAGCCTCAGCATGAGGGTAACATGTTTTTCACATAAGTATTGTTCATTTTGTATTTGTTTTTTGTGATGAAGTTTTGATTTGAGTAGCAGAACAGCATGGCATACAGGATAGACACAGAACAGAGAACCCCATTTTGTACAATAATGCAAAAGCATTATAAATTCAGAGCTATTTTTCAAGTTCTCAATGTAACAACTGAATACTTCTAGTGTGGAGGACATGAACGCCTACATAAAATAAATTTCACAAATCATTTGAGAAGTGCACTCCCCCAGAGGGCCAAGTTAATCTGCTGGGTAACACCTGAACCTGTATAAACAAAGCCCACCAGTTGGGTCCCAGGGCTTATGCAGGCGTCAGACCATGGTCTATCACTAACCTTTGGCCAGAGTGATGATGTTTTTTTGGTGTGCTCTTCCACTGGAGAGAGACCAGCACACACCACGGATCGGGGTTGTTTGAAGAGGACATGGTCAAACTTTGAATTTGTTTTGATGGTGATGATCTCTTTGCTTTATATTAATACTGTCATAAGTCTGAGTGATGACAATCGAGTCAAATTTATTTCCAAAACTCTTTCAACAGAATAGACTAATCACAAAGTGCTTTACAGAGCAACAAAAAGACACAAGACACAAAAACACAAATACAGATAAAAACGAAAGAACAAACACATCAACACTTTAATTGTGTGTGTGTGTGTGTTTGTGCGTGTGTGTGTGTGTGTGTGTGTGTGCATTTGTACATACATGTGCATACACATGTATGAGTGGATATGAGAGCACTGGGGCAACACCAACAAAGAGTAAAAAATGACAGACAAGCAAGAGGAGCTTAAAGGCCCCTTCAGCAGGGAATGAAGTTTCGGGAAAGGAATGCCTGGTATGACGGGAGCTAAGATAGATCTTAACATGTGCAGAAAATGACCTAGAGGGTTACAATAATGATCACAAATTTTTCCATTATGTTATTCTCCCATTTGTCCGAGGCCGGGTGTCAATCTCAATATTATTACTGAGAAGTAAGGTAGGTAGGCATGTATGAATGTCAGAAGATCTTCCTGATTGGCCCCTTGCCTCAGGAGAATAACACAATGGAGAAATAATGTTTTTTTTTCCAGTTTCTCCAGTACATTTATGCATGAATTGAAAAGTAGATGAAAGACAGGTAGTCTAGTGATATGTTATATTTGCTATCTGATAGGATATCATGTCAGACTTCAAACAAATACCTTTTTTCTTTCTGATATCTCACACAGCCTGACCCTCTTAGGTCTTCCAACCTCAAGCACACATCCTCTCCAATGATCTGGGAAAGTCATGGGCAAAGCAGGCTCTGTCATATTAGTGATTCTGCAAACAACCTTGTTCTCATCAGCAATATTGTTTGCTTTTGGTAGGATGTTATTTACACATTTCCTATAGGGGACTGACTGATAACCATTGAAAGAGAGCTTCAACGTCATTCTGTGTCAATATTAGGTTGATGTTGGCATTTGAGGTAAATAAGGTTCAACATGTAGAGGCATGGGGTTTATAGAAATAAACAACCTAGCATAATAACAACTGAATGATTCTAGTGTGGAGGACATGAAGGCCTATATTTTCAGCATACATTTTGACACAAATTCTTCAGCTATAAGCAATGGGCTCAGCAACATTGCCTGAAAATCTATTATTAAAAAATTAACAATGACACTAGAATTAAGTTCCAACCAACGCCAAATTTTAATAATAATCATCATCATCATCATCATCATCATCATCATCATCATCACCATCACCATCATCATCATCATCATCATCACCATCATCATCAAAAAGACCGAAATAGGTCCAAAACAATGAATGACTGCAAGAGATGCAGAGGAAAATTAGTGTTAGTACGCCCCCTAGATGACAAATTGTATAACCTTTGAACTGTGCACCGGAAACCACGTGGTCCAGCTTTTCCCATGCTTAGGTAGCAACAAGAACAACTCTTCTCGATTTTATGAGTACTTTTAATTTTAATAAAAGCCAACAATTTGAATGAAACCATGTCTGGCAAATCGGAATTGAAAATCAACTCCAAGTTTGCGGAGAAATACGAGAAATACCGACAAAAAGAAGAGTTACAAAGGCGTAAGTGTGTTTTTGAAAGCTAGCTAGCTAAACCAGCAGGCTAGCAACCTAATGTGGAAACCAGTAGATAAAGTAGGATAGTCCACGTCGCTGTCTCATGTGTAATGTACTGCGTCTCCTCGTTGTGTGAACGACAGGGGTTAACAGCCTTTTGTCCTGTGTTTATCACTGTACAGTGAAGGACCGATATGGAGACCGAGCTGATGAGAGTGAATCTGAGTCGTCTGACTCTAGCTCTGATGACAGTGAAGTGGTAAGCATCAGTGGCTTTGTCGCTTTCCACAATCTCTCCTTATAGTTAACTAGACCCAACAGTATATCGGTGTAGCAGTTATATGTAGCTACAGCAATTATGCTTGTAGTTGTCTAACTGTTAACCTTGTGCGCCCTTAGGAACTTGACCCTAAAGTTGAAAGGGACTTCTACAGAACATTGTCACTGTTAAAAAAGAAAGACCCAAAAATCTATGAGAAAGATGCCAAGTTCTACTCTGAAGAAGGTATTGTCCAGCACAACCAGCAGTGTTGCTTTTGATAACTTATTTCTTCAAAGTGCATTTTTTTTGTAAGTAAATCATCTCAATCATCTGCATTCAGCTGCATCCACCAGTGACGCCAAGCCTTCCACCTCAGAGAAGGCGATTAAGCCCATGTATCTTAGGGACTACGAACGTAAAGTCATCTTGGAGAAGGGAGGGTGAGTAAGCTCCTGTTACGCAAACCTTTTACAATATTTGATTGCAAACAACTTGAAGATGATTTGATGATTTCTTATCAACAGTAAATATGAAGATGATGACGATGAGAGTGATGATGAAGAGGCTGCCAAGAGAAGAGAGGTATGCTATGTTACAAAATAATGCCATTCCTTTAGGAATTTGGAGATGACAACTGTTTTACTAATCAGCACTGTTTTCTTTTTAAGAGAGCCGCATCTCCCAGTTACATTCAGGAGCAGAAGGAGCTGAAAGAAAGGTAAGGCTCAAACAGTTTAGGTGTTTGGTGAACAATATAATTTACCGTCTATTTACCACTTACCAATAACAAAACCTTTCTCCAGCTTCCGTAGGTTTGTCCAGGACAGTGATGAGGAAGGCAGTGAGGAAGAGGGAAAAGGCCTGCTGCTGACTAGGAGGACCAAAACACAGGAAGAGAAGGTCAGAATCAGTTGGACAACATGCCAGAGCTTTTAACAAATGGCGCATCTTGAAATGGAGATGGTGTAAAAGCAGTTGTTTTACTACAGATATGCTTTAACATTGTGAAATCCACATCTGTCTGTAGGATAAAGAGGAGGAGGATTATGTGGAGTGGCTGAAAGGCCAGTCTGAGCTGGACGGTCCAGAGGAAGTGCAGGACATGGTGTGTGTTGGAAAATGTATTTTGGCTCAAAAAAGGGAGCCTTTTTGCCCAATGACAACCTACTAATGGCACATGTTTATGTTGAGACAGAAGTACCTGAGGGACTACTGGAATGACCCCGAGTTGGATGAGAAGGAGCGTTTCCTGAGGGACTTTGTCCTTAACAAGGGCTACCTGGATGATGATCACAATGATGAGAGGTAAGTTGCTACCTGTCTGGATTTTTACTTGTTTCTATATTGCCTGTCAATGAGAGTTGTAAAGTGATAGAAATGTAGAGACCATTCATATACAGAAATGTAGAAAGCAGCCTGCATTGTACACTAAATGTTTCTGACCGCTGATGTATCAAGGATCCCTACCTATGATGAAGTGGTCCAGGATGAGGATTCTGAAGAGGAAGGGGAATCTTTCTTGGAGCGCCAGGAGGACTTTGAGAGAAGCTACAACTTCCGCTTTGAAGAACCGGATGCTCAACAGATCAAGACCTATCCCCGCAACATTGCCACCTCTGTCCGCTCAAAAGATGAACGGAGAAAACAAAAAAGGGAGGAAGTGAAAGAGAGGAAGAAAAAGGTCTATCATTTGGAAATCTATCTTGACCCCTTCCATGTTCACCATTACCCTCCCAGCTTTTCTTTCTCAAATATCCATCTGCCGTTATCCATCGACTAACATAATCCTATCTCTTCTCTCTCCCCCTCCTTTGCACACTTTCCTTTAATGATTTCAGGAGAAAGAGCAGAAGCAAGAGCAGCTGAAGCAGCTGAAGAACCTGAAGCGCAGCGAGATCATGGAGAAGCTGAAGAGGCTTCAGGAGCTGACTGGCAATGAGCAGCTTGCCTTTAGTCACGTTGACCTGGAAGGAGACTTTGACCCACTGCAACATGACCAACTCATGCAGGTGGGTGGGCTTACGTTCTTGCGTGCACAGGCACACACACACACACACGCACAGATATAGCCAAAAGACTTCACATGATGGTCTTGGTATTGCAGTGTTTTGTTGTCATTTTCCTATTTGCAGAAATGCTTTGGCGATGAATACTATGGAGAAGAAGAGGGAGAGAAGCCCCAGTTTGACGATAATGATGAACTTGAGGGTAAGCTTCTATCTGAATGCTTAGCAGCAGATGCAGTGCAGATGTTTGGTAGGTGCATCATGCATTCTATCAAGATATGACTTGTGGCTTCTTTTGTGTGTAACAGAGCACTGGAACTGGGACACATGGACGGGAGAGGGAGGAGAGGAGGACTACAGCGGTGAGGAAGAATATCATGGAGAGGAGTGTGAACCCAATGAGCCCATGAACTGTGAAGACCCAAACTTCATTGTGAGTTGACTCAGGATTACAAAAGCATAATCTCATCCTGGTGTATTCTTAGGTGTTCACCTATTTTGTGCAATAATAGGCTGGACAACCTTTTTTGTTGATGTTGGGAGGGTAAAGAGAAGGTTACTTATTCAAGTTCATTCTGTTGAAATAGATGGATGCAGACTATGACCCCAGTCAGCAGACTGCCTCCAAGAAGAAGAAGAAAAAGGAGAGGAAGAAGATGAAGAAGGAGGATATCCCACAAATGGGAAAGAAGAGAAAGAAGTCTCACTTTGCAGAAGTCATCACCAAAAACAAGCCTGTGTTTGATCCTCGTAAGTGTCATTCATTCATTCAAGTTTGCCAGGGTTGTGGGAGGGCTTTTGAACTTGAATTTAATAGTGGGTTATGTATTCCGACATAGTTTTTGTGTTGCAGGAGACAGATTTGGGAGAAACATGATTTGACATTGATTGTGCATTTATATAACTGAAGATTATGTGCATTTCAGAGGAAAAAAGCTTTGAGCAGTACTTGGATGAGTATTACAAGCTGGACTATGAGGATATCATCGACGACCTCCCTTGCAGGTTCCGCTACAGGCAGGTCTTGGCCAATGACTTTGGCCTGACCACTGATGAGGTGGGAATCCTAGTATGAGTATCTTAGCACATCCACTGGCCTGACTTCAAAGTGCAGCATAATCTGGTATATGGTTAAGACAAATAAGAGTAATGGATATTTTATGTTGGCTGTTGATGTAATAATGCTGTAATTCCTGAGTCCTGCACTGATGAGCCTCGTTGTGACTGAGCTGGTATTGCTGCCCTCCGGGGAAGGCTCTGACCAGGAAATGATCTCAATGAAATCTTCTCTCTGAGCAGACCAGGGAGTGATTAGAACAAGCAGCAGCAAAAGCAAAATGTCTAGATGAATTGACTGTGCTGTATTCAGTCTACATAGTGATAATTTTTGTTAAATGTTGAGAACAGATGTTGCACTAAGGCCACCTGGATGTTCCAAGAAGGTGCTGAAACTAATTCAGAAAGACATGATTTGATCTAATGCTAGATATTGTTTCTCTGCTAAGATCATAAAAGCTGATGAGAAGGAACTGAACCGATGGTGCTCTCTGAAGAAAACCTGCATGGTCAGGTACTGATTCTGTCCTTTTTATGTAAAAATGGTTCTGTTGTCTGGGGTAAATGACTGCACTTTCAGCATTCTCTCCCCTTCTCTCAGGTCTGACAAGGAAGAGATGAGTGACTTGAAGAACTATAAAATCAAGGCACAGAATGAAAAGAAAAAGAGAGAAATTCTGAGCTCTGTATATTCTGAGTGAGTATTGTACAACGCACATACTGATCAGACGTACATCATATATGAAATCCAGCATTACTGTTGCAACACTGGCTAAATATTCAACCTGATCTTATACTACAGGGAGAATAAAGAAGGGGTGGAGGCCAAGAGCAAAGTGGGCAAGAAGAGAAGAGATCGTCTGAAGAATGCTGAGAAACAAGGCAGTGGAGCAGAAGATAGTGATGCAGCCTCCATCGTGGACTCAACAGAAGGGACATTACCCCAAGCTCTTAGAGAGGCAGGGGGCAGTATTGAAGAAGAAGAGTTCTTGATACCCAAGAAAAAGAAGATGAAACTGGAAGAGGAAGCTCAAATGGTTACTACTGCTGAGGAGACAGCAGATAAAGCTGAGGAGGCCAAGAACAGGACTGAAAGGCCAAAGTGGCCCAAGAAGATACACAAGCATCCAGGGAGACGCCTCATATCGGGACCCTTCAGGGTGAAAATGCGTGGCCGAGAGTTCAGCGGACAGAGACTGAAGGCGTACGGACTGAACCCCAAAAGACTGTACTTCAGACAGCTTGGCAGGCAGAAACGAAAAGAGCAGGAGAAGAAAGAAAAGCAGAAAAACAAGGAGTAATGGACAGTGCCTACTGAGCCACTCATTATTTCTTTCTGTGCGTATAGACAAGGTAAAGAACTATCCAGAATGCGATAGAGTATAAAGAGAATTTTTATAGTCCAAGGAGCGATTAAGCTATGAAAAATCTGATTCCAGTCTGTTACCTCAAGCATTCGCTTTCCTTGAGTCCCTTTTCTGCTGTTTTATTACGTGGTGTCAAGGTGGTTCTTTAAAACCACAGTCATGCTCACCAGAGATATTTAAACAAAAGTGAGGAAAACATTTTTCAATGACAGAGCTCCATGCAATAACCGAATGGGTACTATAGTTGTTTATAAGCCACCGATTATGGGTTCCACATGGAATTGAACACATTTGTTGTAAATATGAATTTACCTTTTTTCTTCCTCCAGTGTTTAATAATAAAGAAAATGGAAAATCCTCTTTCAAATTCCCTGCGCCCTGTACAGAGTTGTTATTGTTGTGTTGCTGCATTCTTTTAATGCATAGAGTTGGATTTCACAAATAATCCACGTTGTTTATTTGGTTCTAGTTTGATTTCGAGGTTTAAGCTAATATAAAACCAAGCCAGAAAAGACAGCAGCTGAGAAATTAGTGATTCCCTATGGACACTTAAAATATTGCATTCTGTGTAGTTTTAGACATCGCTAAATATAATCCACAAACTAAAAAAGCGGAGAAAAAAACAGGTTAGAAATGGTGACCCCCCATAGTTTTGCCTTCCTGTTGTCTGCAATCACAAGTGGTTTGCGGTGCACAAACATATGGTATGATCCCAAATTTGGCGGCTGTCAGAATATGTGACCTGAGTATAGCTATGGAAAATATTGTGGCGAAACATACCTACTGTGAGTGCAGCTATGGAAATCATTTTTGATAGCAAACAGCGGGGAGACAAAAGTAGGAAAAGGGGCAAACTGATTCCAAAACAATTATCGGACATATCATAAAATTGCTCAAGTCGTGGGTGAGACACTTGCAGCACATTTTAGGCACCACTTGATTTCAAATAAGCCTAATATTAATAATTGTAATTATTAGCAGTATCATTATACATTTAGAAAGTACTTTTCATACACATGTAGCACACTTTCAATGGATCTCAGATGAATGTGTTTAATACATATGGAAGATTTATTGTAAAAGTCCCAAGTTTGTAAACAATGAACAGCTCAATCACTGTTACAAAGTGCTGTAGGCGTACGTACGTTACAAATAAAAATCCACAGAAGGAAGAAAAAAACTTGCAGATATGATATAAGAGGAACTTTACAAAATAAATGAAAGAAAAAACGTCGTAATAGTATTCTATTGATGTCTACTTCGCGGATAGAAGCGCCATGTCAGTATTGAGCGCGTGCACGTTTAAGCGAGAGCGAGCATGTTCAATACGTGAGCGCGAGTAGTCACGCGTTACCATGTTCACCAATTTCGGTAATACCGGAAATGACGTTGACGCGCGCTGAGGGTCCAATTTTGAATCACGGAAACGAGCAGTTTTCCGATTCAGTACTCGGGTATGTAGTATTTTGCCTGATATTGACGTATGTTTGGTTATTTCTTCCATAGACCCAGTCGTCACTAGACATAATGTTGGCAGCAGTGCATATAACGTGAGCCCTGTGAAAGTTTACAGTATTTCTGTCTGAGTTTGGCTAGCCACGAAGCTAGCGCTAGCTAGTGTCATTGCATGTTTATAAACAGGATAGCGATGCACGGCGGACTTTTGATGTAACTTAGCGAGATCAGTAACTTACTTCGTCAGGTTGAATACCATTGTATTATACTGCGGGAAGGGGAATTCGCCGTCTCAGTGCATGTTTTTATCTTCATCTCAGTATCCCCACAATGGCTCAAGCTAATAATTTTCAAGACCTTGAGGAAACGGGAGAGGCACTGGTCAACTTAATCGACAGCAGCAAAACTGAGAATCAACTGAGGCTAGTGAGAGATGAGCAGCAGGCCTTTTTTGATCGACATGTAGAAACCAAGAAGATTGTCACACAGATTTTAAAAGGTAAGCGATTGGCTAATTAATTACCAATTGTTATCTTTCCTTCTGTTAGAAATGACCCTCTCCTCCCAATGCTACATACCACAGAAGATATTCTCACTTGGTCCTATTATGTTCAACCTACTCAGGAAAGAACCACTCACTACCCTTTTCAGAGCTGTTACCAACTGTGCAGATCCCACTACACTAGAATTTTCTTTGGTTTTGGTGTGTGTGTGTGTGTGTCATACAGTAGGTCTCATCTGCACTATATATGAGGTCATGTTAGGTTATGTTAGGTTATGTTTTGCACTGAGTGTGTCAATCCTGTGTTGTGTCTTGAAATGCGTCAGCACCAATTAGCCAGGTCACACTTCTTGTGCACCCGTTGTACTTGAATAGTAACTAATAAAAGTGATTCTGACTTGGACATGTGGTCACTGTCATCTTTTTCTTTACGGTTCTTTCTCGTTCTTTTAACCCACTTGGCATCTCCTTCTCTCCCCTTCATCCCCAGATGTAGCTCAGACTGAAGAATGTGTGGGTCAGAGGCTGCTGGATATGGAGGAGCAGAAGAACCAAGGGGCAAAGGAGCTTAAGAGCCTGGAGGAGCAACTGAGGCAGTACACAGCCAAGAGCCAGATCACTGACTCAGAACTGCAGTATCTTTTGAAGAACTGTGTATGTAGGGAGTCCTATATATTGATTATATGTGCTTGGCCCACTCCGGTAAATTAACAGCCACCCAGTGGTAAGCTGGTGGCCATGCTTGGCGTTTCTTGTTGATTTAGTTTATAAAAACCAAAGATGCTGTCAAGCACTGAAACTGTGTTTGTGAACTACAATAACCATAATCCATGATGCCTGGTGTTTGTGCTGACACTGAACAGAGAGGCAAGTTCTGAATCTTAGCCGTAGTTCCTGAACAAAGATAAGATACTAAGTTTGATAAATAAAATGTCAATAAGTATGTAGCCATAATATATATATGTGTGTATGTGTATATGTATATGTGAGTGTGTGTGTGTACTGATGAAAGCTACCAGGAGGGTGGAAATCTTTGTTGGTGTCCTTAACCCTCTGCCAGCTTCCTGCAGCGGGAGCTGGAGAATCTGAGAAACACTGAACAGGAGCTTCAGACCCTGCAGCAGGAGGTGGATGAAGACACTACAGAGGTCATCCCTTCAGCAATGTGAGTCGCACAGATTAGATTGTTACTTTCTTCACCATTTTGTCCCAGGAACCAGTATTGCTATTTTCACTGACCACATGCTTTGAAGGCAAAATTAAGTGTGTACCTTGTTAGCTAGTTTTCCATAACCTAAGGTACTCTTGTTTAACAATACATGCCAAAAAAAATCTTTTATTTATATTGAATACACATTGCTTCCCCTTTCCTGGAAAATAGCATGTTTCAGTGGGGACCTGGCTTTCAAAAACTTTGCATTAGATGAATTTTGTTTTTCTGCAAGAAGTGATTGTACATTACAATGCATGCCAAAAAAACATGAAGACACTCTCCGGCACTTCATTCAGATGGGTGGTAGTTGCATTGTGGAATGGACTGGGTGCTAAATAATGTAATAGATATTTTTTTGTTTGCTGTATTTTTTGATTTTTTTTTTTCCCCCTTCTCCAACAGATATGTTGCTCAGCTGTACCACAAAGTAACCAAGATCAAGTGGGAACATGACACAGAGCCGCACATTTTGAAAGGAGGTACTTGCATTTCATCAGTATTTTGTCACTATCATCACAGATACATTTTCTTCTCTGACATATGATTTGTTAATATGTTGTCACGATGTGTCAATGCTGGGTTTGTCTCTGTTTTTCCTTTTGCAGTGCACTATGGCGCAGACATTGCCACTCCCATCAACATTGACACCTCTGTGCGATGTCAGAGTGATGTCAGTGACCAGCTGTGGGGCTTCGTCAGCACTGAATGGTAGAGGAAGGCTGGTGGCAGATGTGGAGACGAATGACAAGAAAATGTTTGTCCTGTACATTTTGTATGTTGCTTTTATATGTTCTATATGATGTTTTTGTTGCTTTTATAATAAGTAATTAAATATCTCAGTATTGTGTATTTATTTGTGTATGGTGGTGGTTCTGGTAATGTTGATGTATTTCAGCAACATGGACTCTTCAGAACACTTTACTTTGTAGATGCTTAATCTGTGATAGGCTAGGCAGTGTTGGATGTTTGTCACTAGATGTCGCCGCAAAGCCATTTTAATGCTGTGGCATGTTCGGAAATGGAAAATAGACACATAGAAATGCACAAACCCTGATATGAGACAATACAGTGAGATGGACTTCATCGAGTGTAGTATAATGTGGCCAACTCAAGCTTTGCTGACTAGGACAGTGACAATGAGTTAGAGGACATTGTGTTTGATATGTGGATTTGTTTGACATTCTTGCCTAGGTAGAAGTTAACACTTCAGAGTGTCACTTGGCATATTCCATTATTGAGATATTTTGGTGCTGCATCACTACTATAGGCCACCCATAGCTGAAAATGTATCATAAGAACTTTGAACATTCACTGAACTCCTATGACTTGATGAGAATGCTATGTTAACCTCTGAGGAGTCACAAATGTTTCACCGTGTAGCCAAAATACAATGTCTCAAGAGCAATACAAAGCATGGCAAATTTTTTTGCTTCTGTGACTTATCTGTGTCTGCTCCCTAAAATGTCATATTTACCCATAGGTAGGTCTCTGATGAGAACTGAAACTTCTTTCTTTGTGAAGTAGTCTCTGTCATGATGCTCCACCAGTGCAGCATGCCATGTGGTTAAGAGTGAGTAGGATGGCACAGTGTGTCAGAAGGTTTCATATTCACATTTATCATAACTTGCAGGACCACTCGTGAGCATGTGGTTTTTAGACTGTTTCCTTACGGTAAGTACGCATTAACTAGAATGTAGCTCATTTCTGCAGCTTCATCTGTTTCTTAGCCACAGCGGCATGCTGTATCAAGTGGTTTGTGGTTTTGCATTGGAGCTTTGAGAATTTAGCAAACGTTAAGCTCATACATACTTGCTTTAACTCCCCTTTTATCAGGCTGGCTTGTTGAGAAGACTGAAGTTTGAATAATATACAATAACAATTACGCATTCATGGCTTTATGACTTATCAACCTATCCATTGTAAAATGTAAAAGTGGTTTGATTACAAAATGCTGTATATCCATTTTGGAAAAAAGTTACCTAATGTTCATTGTTTAATATTAAATAGTTTATCACGTCCTATAAAAGGTTACTTTTTTGTGAGAAAAGTGCTCCCAATAGTGCTTAATCTGCAGTGCATTTTACATTTTACAGCAACAAATAGGAAGGATGGCTCCCAGTGAGATCGGTAATTATAACGGACATTAAAAGTTAAAATCCGTGCTGAGAAAGAAAACTTGAGGTAATGTTTCATTCTCAGGTATACAAAATATACAAACATCAATGTAAATATTCACATACATTTATTCATTGTTTGAATGTACATTTAAAACAGGCGTCATAACTTAAGTAATGTTTTTGTCATACAAAATGCAGCTCTGCTAAGTTCAGAGAGATAGTTATTTTATATACATAATATACTGTGAAGCAGTATGACAAATAGAAATCTTTTTTTACTTTTTTTTTTACATTTATGTACAATATGACAAGCTATTTGTTCATTTTCTTCACTGTTATCACAGTGGAATTGTTATACAATACATCGAAACCCACACATTCTGGTGTCAGTTATCTTTTGGGTGCTACAAGATTTTTTTATCAGCCACAGTTCACAAGAAGTATAGATAAATGTCATTTCATTGCATAAGAGCTGGACTTTCTCTTGTTTTTGTCCACAAGCTACAGCGGATTGTTGTATGACTGCCATATTTTAGTCCACTAAACCGGGAGGCCTCCACTGTCAGCTTTATTGCTCTCAATCATATTTGTTGCTACATATGTTGAAGGGACCTCCAAAGCTGTGCAAACCAACCAGCACACGCATCCGTATGACGTCTTCCGTGCGTCTCCAAGCCACTGAGCCTCTGATCTTGGTTGAGGGGACTTCTACCCTGACCAAAGTTCAGATGACAGAAATTACATGGTTTTGGCAGTAGATTTTGGGTGTGGATGCTCCATGTTTGTAACAACATGTAATTATGTGCTACAGAAGGAGAGGAGATAAGAATCCCATCCCATGTTTAGTCTTTGGCCACAGTCTATCAAATGTACAGCACCATTTGCTGTATTTATGGCAAACATCCAGCATTTTTTGTACAAAGGCCAACTGATGAAATAAACTGCTGTTTTCCAGAAGGGAAACATAATTGTACATCAGTAGAGGGATGAGAGCCATGGTGCACATTTTTTCAATATCCATGAAAGATTTTCACAGTATGAACTACTATGAACTACTATAGTAAAAGTAAAGTATGGGATATTGCTTTTTTTAATTTGCACTTTGTTGCAAATAGGTGTAGAATTTTTAAGCAAAATTTGAAAGAGTTGAAGTTTGGCCAAAACAGTCTTTGTCCTGGTTTGGAAATCTGACTCTTAGATACATCAAGCTTATCTGTTCATGAGGATAATGCCAAAATCGGCAGAGTGCAACATGAGTGGACATTCCTGTCATACATGTAGTTCACTCAACCACAGTGCATGATTATGCTAGAGAGAAACAACCGGAGAGTAACGGTGGTCCAACTCTTAGTCTGAATACTTGCTCTCATTACTCTCAGTCAAACTGTCAGTGGCTCATGACTCTGGGGTAGATGGCTTTGATAGTAGAGGGTGTGAAGTTTCCAGAGGAGACTGTCGTCTCCAGCCCCTCCAGTCTGTGAGAGGCCGCATCAGTCTTACTAGTACTGCATTCCAGGAAAGGCACCCCGAACTTCTTCACTTGTCCATCTTTAGTTAGGAGGCAGTGTCGGCAGAGGAGTCTAAGGATGGCCCTCCTCATATCCTTGCTGGTCAGGGTGTAGATGATAGGGTTGAGAAGGGAGTTGAACATGGCGATGCCCAAGAAATAGTCTGCCTTAAAGAGCACTTGGCAGGCTTTGGCTGGACAGCAGAAGTCCAGCAGCAGGAGGATGAAGAGTGGCAGCCAACATGCAATGAAGACTCCCAGGACTATAGTAACTGTCTTCAGCAGGGCCATGTACTTCTGGGACTTACGGTTAAGGCCTTTGCGCTGCGGACCTGAACCAAGGCGCTGGGTGTTGGACTTGACAATACGGAAGATGCGAACATAGAGCACTACAATGGACAGCAGGATGGCGCTGAAGACAGAAATACAGAAGAGGATATAACTCTTGTCATAGAGTGGGAGGACAGTGGAGCACTGGTCCAGACGTCCCATACAGTTCCAACCCAGGACAGGCAGAACTCCCAGGAGCACAGACAACACCCAACTAGCTCCAATCAGACCAAACATCCGCCCTTGCTTGGCCCCCTGGTACGGCTTCATCCTCACCATGGTAACATGACGCTCAATGGCAATGGCCAGCAAGCTGATGACAGAGGCGGCCAGCATGATGAACACGCCCCCTTCCCTCAGGAACCACTGCACTGGGGTCATCTTTAATGTGTTGGCCCCAGATGTTACAATATTCACCATGTAGGTGAAACCTGCTAGCAGGTCAGACAGAGTCAAGTTGCCCAATAAATAGTACATGGGCAGATGGAATTTCTTATTCTTCCATATAGCCAGTAACACCACAGCGTTCTCTAGCACTATAAGCAGGCAGACCAGTAGGAAGACGATGGCTTCTGGTTTGAGTCCATCCCTCTCCTTCAGTTTGCCTGTGTAGTTGTAATGCTCCATGATGACTGCATTACTCTGGTACTCACGAAACATCCTGAGCAGGTAGCCTGCAGAGGGGGTGATGGAGACCACAGACGGGGCCACAGCAGCATAGGCAGCGTGGGAAGCCTCTGTTGCCATTTTTGGTATTTGTAGGAGTTAGATGCTGTTTTCTTTTCACCTTAAGATATGCTTTTAAAATTACATCCACCGATAGGGTGTCATTTAGTCCTTAGGTAGTACATTATTTCTGCCTTCTTTGGAATCAAAGACTTGACAAGTGGTGAAGTATATTCCGCAGAAAATGAAAATAATAATCTTCTTCTTCTGTCTTTTCTCTTTTCTTTTTATTCTTTCATGTAGGATTTCTTGTCTTGCTGCTGAGTTCCTTTGTTGATGGTTGGAGAATTTTCCTTGTTAAATCACAGTTTTTGAATGCCAAGACTGTCCACTAGGAGGCTATGAGAGCCAGCCTGCAAGAAGACAAAACAAGAAAGAATGAAAGTATTAGTTAGTATTTGGCTATAATTGATACCATACAAGTAAAATAATACTTAAAATCGTTTCTTAAAAAAACGCTTTTCATCCTAAAGGGAGAAAAACATAAAAACAACATTCAAGTCATAATCAAAGTGAATGTCTGCTTTTAAATGAAAGTTTTCTTCAAGCACTTGTATTAAATATATTTCTGAATGACACATATTGACCCCAGAGGCCTTGTAGCCGACATATGAGCGCATTTCCACAGCCTCTATCTTTGCTGTTCATTTCTGCATGAATGCATATATCTTCACGCATCTACACGCAGACAAGGAGAGGCACTGGGAAATCTAATTTGTACATAACGCACTGTTAACGTACCCATTCATTACTTTTCATACTTTATACTCAATTGGTAATTTATATAATTGTAAATGACCACAAAGCGTTGTCATAAATATGCGCAGGGAAAATATTAAATAAGCCCTTCCTAAAAAATAACTAAAGTAACCATATAATACATTTTTAGATAACTATAAGTACATTATAGTATATTATAGTGATAATGTAGGGGATAAAAAAAAGTACGATAGGCCAGAAAGTACGATAAGGTCACTATAAACTATAAAGTACCACAGACACACTATAAGTCACGATAGGAATATTATAGGAAAAACAGAGATTGACCAGAAAACGCACC